>JAMKCH010071149.1:0-13249 GCA_023653785.1 Ophioderma brevispina
TTGTATTCTGGCACGCTTCGTCTAGTACATTCAATTGTATCATTATTACTTGCGAAATACCACTTCCAATTCTGTAGCCGTTGTTGATTGCTACATCTACTGTATATCTTGTGCAATTTAGGTAGGTAAAAGTACATTTTGAACTGTTTTCTTTAAATCACCTCCTTGCTAATTTTCTAAGTCGGTTATTAACCAGAAACTACATCCGTAATAGCAAGTGTTTTTGACTTAATACCTCCTCTGATCTGGTGGTGATTTATATTAAATGTTTAAAAAAAGAAAAAACCTAAAAAATTAAAATTTTGTAGTGTTTTATTATGATACGTGTATATGGATGTTTTCTATTTTGAATCTACCAACCTTGAAAAACCCTAAAAGACCGGCGTTTTGGACCCATCTACCTGCGTGGGGGTGGGGGGGGGCGGATTTCCGCCCCCCCCCCGAGTATCTCGGAATGATGATTACTATCTAGGTGTGTGGTACAATGGATATCTTGACCCTCCCGAGTCCCTTGGTACCAAAAAACGTACAAACATACCTTGTGGACGTAGAGTGACGTCCAAACATGACGTCATGCAAATCGAAAAATCATAAAATCGCAAAATTCAGGTTTTTCGCCATTTTTCAAGCAAAAGTGTGGATTTTATGCCCTGATGTTTGCCAAAAGTTTCCGTCCCACATCTCTTACTTACAAATAATAAAAAAAGAGTGTAAACTGTATCCCTGCACAAAACTTGATTTTCTCGCCGTTCCGTGTAATTTCAAAGGGAAATCTTTTGTTCGCACGCAGTGCGCGATACGTACCGCCGCGTCATAACCCTAGGTCCGATTTTGTTCAAAAATGGGTCTTAATTAAGCGCAAGGCTTCAAAGAAAAAAGTCATATCATTGATTGGGTCGCGAAAAAATAACAATAGGTGAGATACATAAAATGTCGAGGGGCGGATCCGCCCCCCCCCCGTGCCTTTTAGGGTTAAAGTGTAAAGCCGACGTGTCTGCTCTCCTTATGTTGATATACATGAGTTATTGGAAATATATCGTGGTGCTGTTTTTAACGGTCTTTTGTAATTTTTGGGCATTTTGTGAAAGATTTCCATCTTCAAATAGCACAAAGTCCAAGCATGTTGCCCTGTTATTTAAGATGGTTGTTGTGCTTTAACGGTTATGCAGTACTGATATCATCCAAATAGCACATAAAAAGTACAAGGAGGTTTCCTGGTATTTCATAGTCCAATGAGTTTGGCGGTTATTTTGTGAACACGTTCCACTTCTTCCTCTGGGCGTGTCAAATTGTCGTGTGTCAAATTGTGATATTCCCTAATACTCTAATTAAATTTAATACTAAAACAAGAGAAGTAATTATCGGCATTAAAAGTGTTGCTGACGGTGGGCCAAGTTGGCTTATTCTTAAATAACAACCAAAATAAAGCAAGCCCTTAAATAGTGATAAATTACTCGCCTTTATTGGCACCTTTCGAAAACTTTGAGCTCGGAACTATTTTCGTTCGCTACCTCTATGTACAGGATAAAAACTGTTTTTTTCTATCTTTGATCTTTGGTGCTCCGATATTCAACTTCACGACTTCATCTGTATCTTCTTCTTTTTGACTGATCGAATCTGACACAGGACGCGCTTTTCATTTCATTTCATTTTATTCATTACTCATCAAAAGATACAACATAATTGCACCATGACATTAAAGCACAATATCTCATATAAATCATTGTAAAACATTAGATCAGAAATAAATCGGCAAAGAAGGGAGGATTGATATAAAGCCGGAAATGATACTAAGGGAATACCAAAAAAGCCTTTTATACAAAAAGCTTAATTCCATTGGGGTCCTTCTGCAGGAAAGAAGACAAAAATATTAATTTTTACAAGGTATAAAATATAAATATAAATTATAATATCAAAAACTATGCACCTGCTTGTAAAAATAATTGCACATCAGCACTACAACAGTGCTTTATCTCACAACACCACTCACTCATCACTTACAATCACTCACTCATTACAATCCACTCACTCCCTTAACTCACTCACTTCACTCACTCACTCACAAGACGACACTCACTCACCCAAGCATCACTGCTCGGCGCCCGCCCACTCACCCAACCCTCACCACTCACTCACTCACTCACCCACCCACCCACCCTCCCATTTCACCCAACCCCTCGTTATTCCATCCCTGCAATTAAAAATGCCCCCCCCACAAGACATACCAAAAGGAAAAAAACAATCAACATGAAAAGTTTAATTATAAGCACCAATGCACAAACTACTGTAAAAACCCTGTACCATATACAAAAGGATCTTGATCGCATATTTAGCCTTATTTGCAAGGTGCTTTTTGACACCTATATTTAAAACAACCTCCAAATCATAATCTGCTTAATACTTTAGGCAACAAGATTCCAGGATGGATAGCAGTATTGAAAAAGTAAACTTGATTGCACCCTGGTACCTTGGAGTACAAAAATTGTAAATGCCATTCCTGGTATAGTGCACTGATTGTGGAAATACGGGCTAAAAATGGGCCGCAAGATAATCAGGACAGATACCGTGCACGATTTTAAAAACATGAATTTACACTTGAGTTTGGACAACGCCGGTCACAAACGGAGAGCATACCGATTTTGTTGAATTACTGCGTGCCCAATATGTGACGATTACCCATCCTAAAATAACCTAATCATTTTATTCTGCATTGTTAATTTGCAAACGCTTTTTGAGTTTTGAGATTAGAGATGTATACCAAGCCGAACAAGCGTAATCAAATGACATTTTGATGAATCAATGCTGAGCACCAGTCTCTTGCGATTTTTTCATGGGAAAACTGGCCTGCCTGTACAGGAATTTAATTCTGGCACCCGGCGTTTTTGATGATGTAATAGCAATTAATCGCCAGACAGAAGGTTTTCAGCTATGGTATATAGATACGGAATTCAGAGCTGTTGTTGATGGGTAGGATTAACACCAACTGACCACGTGGACATCTGTAAAGGATTTAGCCCATGCCAGTTTGAGACAGAATTCCCATGACAATAACTGGTATCCAGCAGAGGAAAGGTCAGTTCCAACAATTGCGATAATGCTCAGAGCAACCTTTACATTTTCTTGTAATGTTCTTGAACTATCCTTATGTGGCGCCGTACGAAAAATAATATAGCTATGTGAGTATCAGAATAAACAACGAACATTGCTAAATTGGACTCCGAGAAAAACAGCTATCGACAAGAACCACGGGAGCTTTGATTCTGTAGCAACAGAGTATAGTAAGTCAGCCCGGACCAGTTTTGCGGCACCAAGGGCTAGGTGGAAGGTCGAAAATTTCCATTGTACCACATGTTAGGTACATATGTGGGGTGGGATCATCGCCTGGGGGATGTATAAATCAGAAGTGGGGCACTTTTTTAATGGGCCAAAAAAAGGTCAAAAATTGACCCAAATTAGGTTAAAAATCATAGAATGGTGATTCCAACATTAATATTAATGTATAGTATTTAATTCCCCTATTTTCTAGCTTGTAGATTCAAGAAGGAATTGAATTGTTGGAATCTGGGGTATTTTTGACCCCAGAAAGGACCAAAAGGAGTAAAAATTGACCCAAAATCAGGTAAAAATCATAGAATGGTGATTCCAAAACTCATATAATGTAATAGTATTTAATTTTCCCCCCCCCCCCCACTATATAGCTGTAGATTAGAAAGAATTTGATGTTGGAATCTGGGTTATTTTTGAACCCAGAAAGGGTTCAAAAGGGTCAAAATTGACCCCAACTGGATGGTAAAAATCATATTAATGGTGATGTGTTTATTCCATCTTCACTAGTATTCATTTCCCCCACCTATAGCAAAAGATTCCAGAAGCAAATGGAATGTGGAATTAGGGTCAAATTGACTCAAGAAAGGGTGTGAAAAAGACCCAAATAACGTAAAATCATAGAATGGTGTGAAGTGCTTATGCCAACTTTATATTAAAATGCAGTCGTATTTCATTTTCTCCATTCTATAGCAGTGATTCAAGAAGAATTTGAATGTGGCATCTATCTGGGTCAAAATTGACACAGAAAAGGAAAAAATCAAAATAGGACCCAAAATATGAGTCAGTAAAAGTAAAATGGCAAGGTATAATCATTCCACTTATATGGCATTTTAAGCCTTTAAAATGAAACCTTCATTTCTATGAATTATATTTTTGGTAGTAGATAATAAACTATATTTTGATCATTTGGTGGCTCAGATATCACTTCACTGACTGACATTCATCGTAATCTTCTTCTTTTCTGACTGATCGATCTGACACAAGTACGCTTTTAAATTTCCATTTCCTTTTATTCAGTACTCATCAAAAGATACAACTAATAATTGCACACATGACATTAAAGCAACAAATAATATTATACTATAATCATTGTAAACATTAGATCAGAATTAAATCGGCAAGAAAGGAGGATTGATATACAACCCGGAATTGAGTACTAAGGATACCCCCAAAAAGCGCCTTTGTATAAACAAAAGCTTAATTCATGGGGTCCTATAAAGCATAGAGAAGACCCTGTACATATATAATTTTACCAATGTATAACAAATTAAATTATAATTATAATATCAAAAACTATCACCTGATTGTAAAAAATCATTGCCATCAATCACTACAACAGTGCTTTCACTCCACAAATCACTCACGTCACTCACTCACTTCACAATCACCTCCTCACGTACAATCACTTCCCTCCCCCTTTCACTCACTTCACTCACTTCACTCACCTGTCCCTCACTCACTCCTCACACAGCCATCACTCGCTCGCTCGCCCTGACCATCACCACCCACCGTCACTCAACTCACTCACTTCTCACGCTCACCTCCCACCCACTCCTCGCATTCACCCACTTTACATTCCACCCTGCAATTAAAAAATGCCCCAAGACATAACCAAAAAAAAACAATCACACTGAAAAGGTGTGATAAGCACAATGCACACTAACCGTAAAACCCTGTTTACCATATACAAAAGGAGTCTGATTCGCATATTTAGCCTTATTTGCAAGGTGCTTTTTAACACTATCCTTTAAACAACCTCCAACCTCAATTACATCTGCTTAATTTACTGTGTAGGCACAATTCCAGTGATGTGACTATCAGTATTGAAAAAAGTAAAATTTTTTGTTTTTTAAATTGTACATTGGAGTGACAAAATTGTAAATGCTACTTCCTTGTATAATATGATCACCTGATTTGTGGACATACGGGTAAAATGGTTCCGCAAGATACTCAGGACCAGATCGCCCCACCTGTGCCACGATTCTTCAAAACATGATTTAAACTTGAGTTTTACAACGCCGGTCACAAACTGAAAGCATACCGACCTTGTTGAATACTTCTTGGCCAATATGTGAACGATTACCCTTCCTAAAATTAAACCTAATCATTTTATTCTGCATTGTTTGCCAACGCTTTTTGAGGTTTTGAGATAGAGATGAATACAAGCCGAACAAGCGTCATCAAATGAACATTGACTCAATGCTTGAGCACAGTATCTTGTCGATTTATTTTTTCTTGAGAAAACTTGCCTGCCTGTACAGTAATTTTAATTCTACACCACTTTTTGATGATGTTTAATAGCAATTAATTCGCCAGAAAGCTTTTCACGTTAACGACTATGGTATATAGATACACGGATTCAAGGCTCCTGTTGTTGATGCGTAGGAGGAATGCACAACTGACCACGTGGTATGCATCTGTAACAAGAGGATTTTAAGCCCTTCCATTTGAAGACAGATACCCCATGGGACAATCACTGGTATCCATCAGAGAAATCAGTTTCCAACAATTGCGATTCATGCTCAGAAGGCACCTTTACATTTCTTGTTACAGTTCTTGCAATAATCCTTATGTTCTTCTGGGTACGAAAATAAATGCTATTATTAGAGTATCAGAATAACAAAGAACATTGCTAAATTGAATCCGAGAAAAAACAGTCTAACGACACAAGCACCCACGGAAGCTTTTGATCTGTAGCCACAGGTAGTAATCTTCACCCCGACACAGTTTGGGGCACCAAGGCTAGGTGGAAGAGTAGAAAAATTTCATTGCTACCACATGTTAGGTACATTGTGGGGATCATCGCCTGGGTAGATGTAAAAATCAGAAGTGGTGCATTTTTTTCTGGCCAAAGGTCAAATTGACCCAATTAAGTAAAATCTAGAATGGTGATTCCAACTTCATATTATGTAATAGTATTCATTTCCCCTCCCATATTTTAGCTGTAGATTCAAACGAATTTTGATGATTGGAATATGTGGTTATGTTTTGACTCCCATAATTGACCCAAGGATTAAAAAATTGACCCCAAATAGGTAAAAATCATAGAATGGGTGGATCCACCTTCAATAATTAATGTAATAGTATTTAAAATTCCCCCCCCTCCCCCCACTATATAGCCGTAGATTCAAGAAGAATTTGAAGTTGGAATCTGGGGTTTTTTTTGACCCCTAAAGGGTTCAAAGGGGTCACAATTGACCCCAATGCGTAAAAATCATATAAGGGGTGTGATGTTTTTATTCATCTTAAACTAGTATGTCATTTCCCCCACTCTATAGCAAAAGATTCCAGAAAGAAATGAATGTTGGAATCTAGGGTCCAATTCTGACTCCAGAGAAGGTGAAAAAGACCCAAAATATGTTAAAAATGATAGAATGGTGAAGTGCTTATTCCAACTTATGATTCCAATTCCGTAGTATTTCATTTTCCTCTCCATTCTATGTCAGTATTTCAAAAACGAATTTGAATGTTGGTAATCTATCTGGGGTCAAATTGACACAGAAAACGGGCCAAAAAAGCAAAAAATAAAGGCAATAGACCCAAAATTGAGTCCGTAACAGTTAAAATGGCAAGGTATCATTCCACTTATAATGCATTCTTTAGCCTTCTGAAATGAAACCCTCATTTCCTCAATATAATTGGTTACTTAGATACTAAACTATATTTTTTGACATTTTGGGTCAAGGCCCCCCCAATTTTACTAGTGTCATAACTTGAAGAATCGCCTCGGCTCCAAACCCATTGCTGTCAACTTGCCCGTTTCATTTCACCAGTTTTGATACGACGGTCTAAAACGTGATTTAATGAAGCCTCGTCTATAGCTGTAAATAAAGAATAAATTCTTCTAGTTAATATCTAATATATCTAGTTAAATTTTTCAGAGAGTCGGCTAGGCGTTTCCGGGCAGAGTGAGAAGTATACAAATAGTGTAGGGGTAAAACCTTTCAACAGGCGTCGCAATATTAAGATGGAATCATGATGGATACAACGAGTTGCACCAGGGGTAAGAAAATGCATAGGTGGTGAGTAGAAGGAAGAGAGTGGGGGGGAAGAGGAAACACCGGGGGGGAGTTCGCAAAGAGGAAAAAAAAAAAAAAGTAGCTAGATATATAATAAGGCGGCCACAACTCACACAAATTAACAGACTTGTACGCTTCGGTCAGTACTGTCGGCAACCGTTGGTGAGGGGCCCTTTATTTTTGTTATTTTATTTTTTTTTCAAAGAGGCCGCCATAGGTCTAAGATTGCACCATGAATTTTTTGAATATACGTTCGCGTTGTGGAATAGTAGTATGTCAAAGGTTAAAAATTGCTCAACAAAAGAGGATACTCTTTAAAATAGGTATGATATTTCAATCCTTGCTCCCATATGTTTTGTTAACTTCATTTCCCCCATTTTAAGCCCTTTTGGTGGGGGTGTTGCTTTTTGTTTTTTTAAATAAGAAATACAAAATCGGTGGGGCGTCCAAAATCGGAGCGGGGCGGGGACGATCAACTGGTTTGGTTTTTTTTTACTCGCCTTAAGAGAGTGGATCTTTAATCATTTGACTTCAAACTTGACCCTAGAAGGGCCAAAAATAGTCAAAATAGACCCCCAGAAGTGTGAATTAAAGCTACAATTGGCGCAATTAACTTGAAATTTAATCTTTTGAGAAGCACTGGAATGGACAACTGTTTGCACTTTTTGATCAGTCTGAGCAACCACATAGAATTTGGCATACTTAAAGCAAACGATTGCCATGTTGGCAAAGGTTGACAATATCATCACATCTTTTGACTTTTGTTGAATTCCGTGCGTACGTCTGGGGGGGTTTGCAACGTCTTATCAGTATTGGTTGCTCCACTTCAAGTAAAGCTATACCCTGCTGCATAGCATATCAGAGTAGGTCAGTGATCTGCTACCCTGTACTTGACATGGAAGACTCCACATAATAAAGGTCTGATTATAATCTGGTCCTTGACTTGAGATGCCTGCCAACCGAACTGTGCTCTATTCTTTACCACAATTGATGGTAATAGGAGGTAATTTCACCCTAGATCCGAATTCGGTATGATGTTTTGTTCCAGGACATATTTTCAACTGGCATGGTTTAGCTGGTCTAGTGCTACTTAAAAAGTCCTGCAGCTCCCCCTTCATTGTCAGGTGCCTGGCCCATACAATAAGATGTTTTCCACACAGGCATGTAGTTGCTCTGGAGACACAGACTTTCCATATTATACTTACCATATATTACAACAGTTGTATACTTTCCAGGGCAGAATAAACCAAAAGACTCAGATTTAACAAAAAAAAAAAAAAAAAAAAAAAAAAAAAAAAAAAAAAAAACAAAAAAACATTTTAGGCTAGCTTTCACTCTGACAGACCAACTGTTTTTCTCCTTCTGGATTGTTTTTACCTAGTTTAAGGAAAAAAGACTGACATGTGGCATATTGGGGTTTTTCATTGCGAATGTCAGAGAGGGCGAACTTCCCCAAAATGACAAAGGAGCAAATTTGGTCCCCACAAAGTCCAAGGGGGCAAATCTGGCAAAGTGACTTTTACCTACATATTTTTGCTCCCAAATCTATTGTTTGGCCTTTTTAGGGATTATGGTACTTTTTGGAATGGGAGGCGTCAGCCCCACCGCCTCCCTGTTTTACAAGCCTGAAATTGTGCATTATTACTCAATTTTTTACGCCACACGAGCAAGACTGCAGATATGTAAACCATGATTAATTAGTTAATATATTTTGACCAAGATTAGTTTATTTGACCATTATTAGCCAAAGTTTTCATTTTGGATGTCATACTGATAAAAGTGAATAGTTTAATTGGCAATTGATTAATTGAAACCTCTGCAATACCAAATACAATTTTCCTGTTTTTTATTATCCCTTTTAAGTCATTTTTAAAAACTTTTGGCCATTTCCTGGGGTTTACATTCAATTCTTCAATCCTACAGCTATGGGCAAATAAACTATTCTATTACATTTTAAAATTAATGATGGAATAATACTCACCATTTTATTATTTTTACCATATTTGTGTCAATTTTTACCCCTTTTGGCCCCAATTCCAACATTCAAATTCTTCTTGACTCTACAGCTATATAGTGAGGGGAAATTAAAATAGTACATTCAACTATGAAGTCAACTAAATAAATCACCATTCTATGATTTTTACTCTATTTGGGTCAATTTTGACCCTTTTGGCCCTTTCTGGGGTAAAAAATAACCCAGATTCCCACATTCAAATTCTTCAATCTACATCTATATAGTGGGGAAATTAACCGGTTACCATTTACCAAATTAAGATGGAATAAGTACAATCACCATTCTATTATTTTAACCTTATTGTGGGTCAAATTGACATCCCCTTTTTGGCCCTTTCTGGGGTAAAAAACCCCAGATTCCAACATTCAAATTCTTCTTGAATCTACGCAATATAGCTGGGGGAAATTAAAAACTATACATTGTATGAACGTTCGAATCACCATCTATGATTTTTAACCTAATTTGGGTCATTTGACCCCTTTTATGGTCGTTCGTCTGGGTCCAAATAACCTAAAAAGCGGAGGAAAAAAGAAAAACCAGATTCCCAAGGAAACCAAAACTAATTTAAAAAACGTTTCGATTGGTTTGCAAAATGGTTTTGCTTTGAAACGTTTAAAACTTTTTTTAAAACGCGTTCCTCCGACAACAATCCGTACCGCACTTTGGGGAATATTTTTTGCTGACGTTCCAAACGTTTTTTCATCACGTTTTGTGCTATATCATTGTGAAAAATTTAAATAATTCCAACGTTGTATATACGTTTTTAAAACGTTTCTCCGACTCCTATTTTCCGGAATTTTTTTTCAAATGTTAACATATCATCTTTTATTCTTACCGTCGTCAATCGTACTCACCACCAGCGCCGCTCCTGCCCGCCGTGCCGCTAGTCCGTTATTGTCATCGTCGTTACAATTGCCATCGTAGTCGTCGTCCACTCAATTATTATTTTCGTCAAAACAACACACAATTCTCCTTGTTATAGGCAGGCAGTACAAAATGTACAGATATGAACCCAGTCACCAATACGAGGATAGTATACGACGGAGTCGTATTTCGTCACTTGACGAAATTAGCATAACGAATTCTTATTTGCAAGCTCACACATTTTAGAATGTGACCTCGCATCGCAGTACACAACACGCGTGTGGCTTTCATTCGGTTTCATTTTCGATCCTGTTCCTGGAAATTAAGTTGAATATTAAACTTTTATAACCAACAGGTAAGTACACATTTTCAAAATCATCTGACTTTACCGAATTAATTTCACCCGTACATATAAGCCTTTTTGCAACAAAACACCCCACTCAACAGTACACACCGTCGTACGTGTCGTGTCGTACTATTTATCAGTAGGGTTAACTGTTGTTGGTTTATAAACCGGGTTTTTTAACTCATGATATCTCATTTTTTTTTTTAAATTTAAATTAGAGTTTTCGTTTCCAGATTAAAAAAAATATAAATCATAATAGTGTACTCTTAGTCTTACATTCTTTTTGATTTTCGAACTGAATCATACAGCAAAGCCCTTTTTTTTTCAGAGTTAAGATTCCTGTCGCATTTGTAATCAACAAGATATTCGATATCCCTTTGTCGCACGATATTTATCTCGGCGTCCATGACTAAATTAATATAAAGAATCATTTTGAGGAAAAATTCCCAATTTACATTGCAGAGAGTAACAGTATATTGTTGAAGCGAATCGGTGTTACACATCCAACCATAAAAATTATAATTACTTATATGCACAAACTCTCATAGCAGTGTTTGAGTTTATATTTAGTAATTTGCCCCAACAGTTTTGAAGTTAGACACAACGGTAGGCCTAATAAGCATTGAAAACTGTAGAATTGCTCCACCGGTTCTTGGCTTTTAATCAAAATCTATGTAGTTCCACCCAATTAATGTTCCAGTACACACAAAGCGTATTTGAGTGGCCCAGGGTCATGACCCCTGCCTAATGTGATTTTGGTTTATATTTCGACGTGACTGGGTATCTCTCCAATCGCATGTAGTCTGAGTAATTGTTAGTACAATGTTGTGCGACCTCAAATTCCAGTGAATGCGATGTAAACAAAATTGTAGAGTATAAGAAAGATTCGCACTAAATTAACGCTATATAGTAGAATTGTTTTTTGACACAGTTTTTCCTCTGTAATCTTGAACTATACTGATGTGCGTCCTTATTTCCATGGCGCTATATCATAAAAATGATTTTAAATTCAAGTTCTTTATGCAAATTTTTGCATGATTGATAAAAAAACAACCTAACGAAAAGGATTAAAATCGTGGATTAAAATTTTCTGGGGAGCAAGACTGAGTAACTGCCCAGAATACGTGGATGATTTTTTCTCTGCTAAGTCCTACATGTGCTGCGCTGCATGGTCAGTACAAAATTCCTCTTTTTTGTTGAGTCACATTGGATTGGAAAAATACAATATGTACACAAGCCTTTTAAATAGGCCTTTTTGTTGCCTTTACAGTATGTCCTATTATATAAGTTCCGCTGTAATGTTTACAATGTACAATTATAATTCGTTCCGGTTTAATAACTGTTTCCTCCGTATATGGCAATCAAATCACGTCAGAACAGAAGATACGAAGAAAGCTTTTGAACTCATCAGAAGTCCTGTCGGAGATGACACAGCCAGTTGCAATGAAATAACTCTCCTCCATTAAGAAAATCCGACAACAGCTTCTGCAATTCCAGAAGATGAATTACAGGGTTTTTTGCAACTACGCCCGCCCAACTCCAATGTTATAAAACCAAGTACGTACACTTTAAAAAAATACTGTAAATTTTTACAGTAAAATACTGGCAAGCAATTTCCTGCCAACAAATTACCCGTAAACTTACAGTATATTGTAATAAATAATTCCATCAAAACGCTTAAAAACATTAATCTTTGGTAGAGTTATTACAGAGCTGTGATGTGTGAGAGAATAAAAAAAGCACTGACTAACACCCTACATAACGTAGGCCTATCCACATTTTTTAACAGTGCATATACGGTAAAATTTACAGTTTGTTGTAAAAATTATTAACATCAACTGTCAATAGAACGTAAATTTGAATGAAACTCTGTAAAGCTATATTTTTACGGGGTTTTGTTGGCAGAATTGCTGCCAGGATTTAACTGTAAAATTCACAGTATTTTCCCCTGGATATTTAGTACCTTATGATATAATTGAACAATTCATAGTCGTGTATATGATGTTGTTACTCATTTAAATTTCGAACTAAGTCCCTTCACTTTTAAGATTTTGTCAATAAGGCCTGGAAAATTGGACAAATTTACAGTATGTTACCTGTAATTTCCAAAATTTTTTTAACGCCAATCTGTAAGTTTTGGGAAGTTTTTACAGATTTTCGCGGTAAATTGCACTGTCATTTTTACAGTGCTATATTCGATCCCCCCTCAACTCTTGTACTAGCGTATTAATATTCCGTGTAGGTTTCTCAGACGGGGTATCACGTCATATTCGTGTTAATTTATTTTGCCTGGCAGGTAATAAATGGATTCGCCAGTGTAATCATACTTTTAAAAGCATCATTAAACTATTCAGCATTCTGGAATACGTCTCTATAGTTAAACATTTTGAAACATTAATTTCCGCCTTGTAAAATAAGCACATTGCAAGTACAGTACTTACAATGTAAACTTATGCTCCAACAATTCCAAACCATCGATATTTGGAACAACAATTAAGTCACTTTTAGCACAATTGTAAGTAACAGAGAAACAATAAGTCAACCCAAGTAACATATTGTGCTTACATTGTGCTTACATTGTGCTTGCAAGTACTATTAATTTGTACTGGATTTTTCCCAGTACTATGTGTTATTGATTGTGCTGCCCGGTAAGTAATTTTAAGCATCATGCAAGTACAT
>JAMKCH010071156.1:0-69896 GCA_023653785.1 Ophioderma brevispina
AATAATAAACTTCGTGTTATGTTTCTTCATTCTCGCTAGCAAAAAGCGCTTCTGTGCTCTTTCGATTTATCAAATAAAAGTGAAGTAGTTTGACATCTCATTGGTCTCAATTTGGACTCTCAATCGGTAAAGGAAACGGATTTAGTAACATTGTCGATATCATGTGGATCTCCTAGAGAAGTTGTGTTAATTCATTTTTTATTAGGAAATTGTTCTCTTTTAGTGCTGTATTCAATGGTACGGAACTTTGGAATACTGTTTTTTACGAAACGGAATGAAACGAAACTAGACCACTCATTAGTAAATACACGCTTCATTTTTTCATGTATCAAAATGTATGATGTCGGAAAAAACGTGCAATCCAATGGGTGCAGTGAAACTGTTTGGTTTTGTAAACTTTTGTTTGTTTTGTAAGAGCCTCAATCTTTCAATGCATACTCATTTTTACTGAAGCTCATTGAATATTTCAGTGATATATTTCCTGCATGGGCCTTTTAGAACGAATGCATTTCTGAACTTTGTTTTGTTCTACGGATATTCTGAAAAACTGACGTGTGAAATGTTTGTGTACATTTGTTTGATTTGCATTTTATATAACGCTAGTTCATAATTGTGTAGGCTTAATCAAAAATCAAATCAATACGGAATTCGATGGATAAAATCAACCTGTCAATTCAAGTTAATCACGCTGTCTCAAGGTTTATAACACTTGTCAGCCGCACAATGTTAGCGATTTACGTAAGGGATATTAACTGATTTCAATGAAAATCAGCCCATAGACAGCCAACAAATAAATTTGATTTTCATCTTCCCTGCAATTCAACAAACATAATGGCAAAACAACGTCACTTGATAAATATTTTAAGTTACCATCCTGTACGGTTACGTTGATTTCTGAGAGTGTAGCAAACTTTTATACATATTTCCCTCCGGTACAAGTGTTTTAGGCCTTTCTGAAGTAAAAGTAATTTCACTTCAAATGTTAATTCTTACCGTTCTTAACTGTGAAAGATGAGACGAGAAAATAAGAATGGTATAGTAAGACCGGGAGTAATGTGTATCCAAAGTGTTTATTTCATTTATATATAATATAAGAAGTGTCGCTACTAGACAATGCTGTGCTGGCAGTTTACTTCATACACCCCTAGGTACCTTTGGCATTGATTGTCATTCGTATTACTCAATCAGATTCAGTTTTACTTAGTTCTGCATTTTTTTATGTTCTTTTGCGCTATACAGGCAGCAAGAAACCAAGAGCAGACCTGGCCCTGATCCGATCAGTGTTCATCATCGGCTTCTATTTCTTCGCCGCGTACGGATTCCTGCTGATCATTTTACTGTTGGGCGATAATTACAAAGGTAGTCTTCCAAGCATCGTGTTTGCAGTCGTTCTCGCCCATACCCACTGCACCTTTAGTGGAATCCTGTTCGCTGGTACCAACAAGCGTTTCCGTGACGCCTACGCGAACATGTTCTGTTGCATCAGCGAGAAGGAAGCATCTGAATCGTCGACGGGAAGCACCTTCAGCTCCAGGTTGTCCCGATTATCGCGACTTTCCAGGCAATCTCGTACGCAGTCGCAGCGTGCCAGTGCAGCAAGCTCTTCTGGAACATTGGAGTCGAAAGCATAGACGATAATTATTATGGACATCAGTACCACTCAAACTTGAGTGTATTGTTGTTTTTAGAAAATTAAAGGGGTTGCTATAGGGAGACATGACGGGCACGCATTATCGTGTTATCTTATTGATAGAAGTAAATTCAGAAAATACATGAACATAAATCCTTCACAAATTGAAATTCCTTAGATCTACGGAAAATTAAATGACCCCCATTAAACTGAAACCAGGCTCTATAATGGCTAGTCATATATTTGTACAGATTATAACCTTGTTTATTTAGTTGTATATAGTTCAATCGTTTAATATTGTACATTAAAATGTAATAAATCTCAACATTTTGATAAGTTTTTTCAAAGTATATTTCATGGTGTCATCCACCAACGAGTGTTTATAAATTTAAGATAGATTTTGAAATACACTTTGAGGCTGGAATGCGTATCTCTTATCTGTAGTCTAAATTATCCAGAACCACGCATTCTTGAACTAATTCTATTAAAGGCATACCTGGTGATTTTAACTTGGAAGGTGCCCTGATTTTTAACGCCTATTTTTTCTGCGTACCAATTGCTTTCCATATATAAAAGTCGTTCAAGAATCTACTTTATATTGAATAACGCCTCCGTACCATTGTTACAGTCCATGTAACCTGGGTTTCATCAAATGACAGGTAAACGTAGAGGCAGTATAGAATCAATTGCACCCAAATAAATATGTCAACTTTGAAACTAAAACTTTGAAAGATGTATTTTCCAAATATCTTTATCTTCATTATCCGACCATAATATTATCGAAAAAGTGATGCATACTTAATTCTTTTATAAAAGCATAAACTAAAAACTTAAAATTGTATTTGCTCAAAAATAAGTAAATATGCCTTTAGGTAAGGGGGCTATATTTTGATATCCATTTACAATATCTGTGATTAATGCACTTTGACATAGGCGTTAGCATATCTTGTATATACAAATATTGATATGAGAATGAATTAACATAGAGACTGTGAAACTGAAAGTATGCATGCCATAAGAAGATAGCTTATCTTGTAGCGAAATAATCAATGTACTTGGATGTTATCGCTTTCTTGAACTTTTATGTAAATTTCGCACTGATTGTTCACCGCCATACATAGTATAGTGGGAAAGATCATGCGAAACATTTCGTCTGCCTGTCCGTCTATCTATCTGTCTATGTGCCCCGATTTTTTTCGAAGCCATTTAAGAAGATATTTAGAACAATAAATTAAACCACACCTGGAGTGAATAAGCCGAAAATTCCGTTTTTATCTAATAAAAAGATGATAGTAATTCATATCGTGCACAGTACATACAAGCATGCAAACACATCTATTAAAATTACCGATCGTTTAAGAATTCTCGAGAAACATGGACTGTCTCTGATAGATAATTCACACCCTTCTTTTTTTTTAAATTCGATCAACCTTTGTAGTCTTTAGATCATTTATTAAAATTCCAGTTGAAAATGAAAGATCACAAATCATTGTCAATGGTGTTGCAATTTCTTTAACAACCCCTTTAGCGGTGGTCTTTTGGTTTGATCAAACTACAAATTTGTAAGTAATTTTGATAATTCATTTTCAACCATCCGTTCCATTGACATGCTATTATATAATTGCCCTCTTTAAGTAATTTTCAATCGTTAAAGCTAATGTCTGCCAAATGTACACAAAGAAGTTGTTGAAGTTATTCATTAACAATGTAGATTTTTTTTTTGTTACGGTATCTCGTAAATGGCAAGATCAGAATTAACTTAAAACGCAATCGATTGATTGTTTCAAAAATTTCGAATGTCCAAAATAATTACAATAGTAATCACAATCAGTACACCGGAATGTCCTTATAAATTACATAATCTAGAAATAGTCACACTTAGGTAACTATCCTGGAATTCAAAGGCGTTGTAGTTCAGTGATGATACGCTTTCACAGCGAAGATTTTTAAAATGGTAGCCTGTACCTTTTAGTTCCACGAAAACAAGCCCGTGGGTTTTTTTAGTAGGATTCTTCTTTGGAGTTGTCCTGAAGACAACTTTGTCCAGCAGCCCAAGACGATAAGCTTCTATAGGTCCCTCAACGATACAATATTCTGCAGCATAACAGCCCGGGATACACAATTTAACCTTACGAGTCTGCCTGTTGCAAATGTCCACCTTTAGAAGCACAAAAATTGGATTCTTTTGATGCAAAAGCTCTTTATACTTCCAAAGACATTTTAGCTAGTGTGTAGCAAAGTCCATAATTATAAATCCTGATGTACTGCTCATCTATATACTACCTCTGCAAATTAAAATTGCTGGCCCTGTCCTCTTGTGTGTCGCACTATTTTATACTCCATAGCTAGTTAGGCTTCAAACCTCATCCGCCGGTTGATTAGCGGGTCCGCCCGGTTCTGTACGGTTAAAGTATGTTTCCTTTGTTCTAAACAATGGCAAGCGAGTCAACCGCACTGAACCGCCAGTAAACCGACGGTGGAGTTTTGAAGTCATCCCTTCATCTAAAAATAGGCTTCATTACATCACATTTTAATATTTTCCAATAAGAGAGTACACTAGTGACATCATACTGGGAAAAATATTTGGCACCATATCGGGAAAATCCATAGCTATAGCAGCTCTCTCGCCAGAAAATTAAGCCAATAAACACATCATTTAGCATTAGGAGATGTTTTTTTATTGAAATTAAACAAATCAATGGAACAAAAAATATGATTCACCATCCTTCAAACTATAGAAAAACATCTTTAAATAGGCCTACCTTTTGGTTCCCAAACTTCGAGAACATGTTCCTCATTTATGATCCGGGAGTTTAAAGCTCTATAGCACTTAAGGTAAAATCAAATTAATTAAGCAAGACCTCGAATTTGATAGGCCTCAATTTTCACAAAAATCGTGTGTTTTTTTTATTTTGTTTTGTTTTTGCATATACAAAATGCTTGTCTGCATACTAATAACTTCGTGAAATAGCTAGGCTCAAATCGATGTCCTTCATAAGAAAATCAGAACTTTGTAATAAAAGTCCGGATAATAATAATAACAATAATCTATATATTAATACTGGTGGTCTGTCTATCTGTCTGTGTGTCTGACCGCGTCTATTTTCTCGGAGTCTGAGGGTCGCACGGTCCTGAAACTTGGTGGGTGCATGGGTGCCCCTTGACCGAACGAAGACCGAGTTTGTATTGGTTAGTGGATCAAAGGTCATCGGGGGTCATTCAAGGTAAAAAAATAGTTTTCAAACAAGTAGTGCTTTAAAAAGCCAGGTGATCGCAAAACCCGGGGACCGCCTAGTAATAATAAATGCTTGATATAGCGCAATTCCAAAAATGATCATAGCGCTTTACAAAAACAAAAACACATAATCAAACCCAAATACAAGGCAGAAAACTATACACAGAGAAAAAAGGCTAGAACATGTGGGTTTTGAGGTTACTTTTAAAGACAGTAACAATGGTGGATGATCGAATGCCAAGAGGGATCTTGTTCCAGAGTTTTGGTCCTTGTATGCTGAAAGAACTGTCACCGTATTTTCTGTTACTCCTGGGAACATCGAGACAAAGAACGTCAGCAGATGATCGGAACCCCTCCCTCAATGGAGTGAAAATTGAAATGGAACTGGAGAGGTATACAGGCGCAAGTTCATTCTGATGTACAGAGGTATCTTGAAAACAATCCGCTTGTCTATTGGGAGCCAATGGAGAGTGGTCAAGAGTTCCAACGAAGAGTGGTCAAGAGTTCCAACGAAGAGTGGATTTTGGGAACTTTAAATATAATCCTGGTGGCCTTGTTCTGTAGTCGTAGGATGTCAGCTTTCTTGCATCCAAGAAGGAGAGAATTTGCATAGTCCAACTTTGAGAGAACACGGACACGCATGATGGTACTGTAGGTATCTTGATCTATGAACCGCCGGATTCGAGATATGTTCGAATAACTAATAAAGTTCAATGACTGGCATAGAGATGTAATATGTGACGACATGGTCATGGTAGAGTCAAATATGACACCCAAATTCCTGACAGACGCAGATGGTGATATTTCAGTTGTACCAATACATATTGATGATCCAGAAAAGGCGAGATATTAGATGGGGTGGCGAGGCAATAAAAAAATCAGTCTTAAAATCATTTTGTTTGAGTTTAAGTTCATTCATCCAATTCCGGATATCACCAACACAGCATTATAGCTTGAAAATGGTACTCACAGCTTCACCAGCAATCTTTGGATCAAAAGTGTGGTAAACTTGTACGTCATCGGCATAGATGTAAAACTTGAAGCAATGTTTACGAATGATGGTAGCAATGTGTTGAGCATACTTTGTGAAAGCCTGTGGACCAATTATTGATCCTTGAGGAACACCATAGTCAAGGGTAAAATCATCCGACATCTCCCCACTGATACTAACCCGAAATGTGCGACCAGTCATATAGGATCTGAACCACTTGAGTGCTGTGCCCTTGATACCAAAGTAATGTTCAAACTGATGAAACAGTATCCCATGAGCAATGGTATCAAAGGCAGCGGACAAATCCAGCATGATAAAGAAGACAGCATGATTTCTGTCCAGTGCACGGGTGATATAATCCTTAACCTTGAGCAGAGCCGTTTCAGTGCTGTGCTTGTTCTTATATGCAGACTGAAAGGTGCTATACTACTCAAACTTTGGAATTAAGCATTTTAGGAGGCTATCTTTAATTTATTTTCAATTAATACGCACACAAGAATTATATTTCGAAATCTCTGTGTCAGCCTTTAATCGACAAGTAAAAGTTCAAATCCCCCAAAAATTGTTTTGGCATCATTTCAAATGTTGTCAACAATTCCTATCGCACGGGTAGTTTCAAATCGCTTATCAAAAGGAATCTGGCGTGGTGAAGTAGTATTGGTCTTGCTATTATTCATTATTCACACAGATATTGGTGCCAAGGAGGAAGCTGTTCTGTTGAGAAATCCTGTTGAAACAATCGGGGAAATTTCGAAACATTACCAAATGTTTTAACAGATTTGATATCAAGATGGCAAAAACATGACATTAATTTGATTGTAGCAAGAATTAAAACGTATTTTAATGAAAAAGAAAGAGTAATACTAAGGGGTGCACCATTAGATGTCCTAGGGGCATGGATGGGTCTGGTGGATTTTTTTTTGTTATACCAGAGATATTTTTCTCTCTTGGTTAGAGGAGCCAACTTTTCCCTTCTTCCCTCTCAACTTTGCTTACTTCTTAGTTTTATCACTTTCGCGCCTCTTCAACGTGTCATATCTCCGCAAGAAGTTGCTTAACAATCTTATTTTAAGTTAAATAACACTGGCGTATCCAGATCTGGCTTTTTGAGGGGGCCCCGGGGGTGGAAGGACCGCTAATAGCCAAAAATAGGCTGATTTTGCATGTTTTGGCATGAACCCCCGGGGGTCGCGCGTCCCGAAAGCCTCCCCCAAGATACGCCATTGATTAATTACTTCCCATGGTACAAGAACCTTAGAAATTGTGTTTAAGTTCTAGTAAAGAATTCCAATTCATTGGTTAGGCATTTGGAATTAAATGCTGTAATGATTTTATCTTTTTTCCTTTTGATTTTAAGGGGTTGCAAGTTGGGCCATATTTTTTTCCTTGCCAGGGATATTTGGTTTTTCACAGCTGAGGTAGAATTTTGTTAACAACTTGTGAGATTTGATCAAGGTATTTTTGTCAAAACAATATATTTAATAGCGCGACCCGAAATGCTTTGATTAGTGAGCATAAACCGATTCAAAGGTGCATGTCCAAAATAAGGCCCGTAGCCAGTACCAAGGGAAAATAGTGTGCCCTGTAGTATTTTGTTTTATTACACCTCATTGTGACTCTGGGGACGGGGTTTGTATTGAAATAGTCCGATCTATTTTCCTAGGTAAATAGTACGAAATAGAAATCAGCCAATGAACTAGCATGATTATGTTCATGAATATTCATGAGGTGTAATAATACAACATACTAATTTTCACCTCTAAGATTCATTTTAAATATGTAAATACGAATACAATATCATCTACACTATCTATATATCAGTTGGTTTCCAAGATGAATGGGAAATACATATCAAAGGAGCCCGTTACATTTTCTCCCCAAAATAAATTCCAATACCCTCTATGTTCCTTATACACAACCTGGTTATTACACCCAAGTTTGTATCATGTATTCTGTATTATTTAAGGTTTCTACTTGTATGTGCACAATGTGGGTGTGACTAAAGCTATTATAGCTTAGGTTGTTTTGTCCAGGTGCATGATTTGTCACTTATATAACTTTGTGTCACATACAGTAATACAGTAATAGGGTACCAACTCATGATGTGTTGCTTAATGCAACTTCCAACGCCCAGTGTCTTGTCGGTATGTCAGGTGGTCTAATGTTATCTTTAAAGGTCCCAGGAAATGAGATGATAAACCTACTCCAGATCTTTACGGGACATTCCATTCAAATAAACAGGGCCACAAAAAAGAATACACTACCAGTGACATCATTAGTGAAACTATTGATTTTCAGTCAGTGCCATGAATAGATTCACACCAGTCACCTGGAATTTTCTATTACTCTCTGAAAAATCAATAGTTTCACTAATGATGTCATCACCAACCCAAATATTGAATGCTTTCTCGTCCCTCCTTGTAGACTTGACACAAACCACATCAATTCTATTTGCATTTCCTGGGACCTTTAAAGATATCACCCCTTTCAGGATTACGTAGCGTGGCTACTGCTTACAATATACCGGCAGCTGTTAGATGTTGTCCGCTAGTGCTTTACATTTCGTCTACATTAATATCGAAATTTTAGCATATTTTCTGTTTACGGTTGAAAATACAGTTTATTTTTCTGGTGCGTTGTTTTGTTTTGTTTGTTATGAGCAAGTGTTATTTAAATTCCATTTTAACTTCCTGTGCTGTAATTTTTCGGACTCTTTTAAAGCTTTGCATAAAAACGAAATGCTGGTTTTAACCATTTAAACAGATTGTACGTTTTGCGCCAAAATTATCAATGATGAGAGCTTTACCGTCGGCATAGTATAGTCCCTGAAGAAGAAATACACATACTACATGGAAAATATTGTTATTGAGCTGATTTTTTCACCAGACATGCAGAATACATCATATAACAACATATCCAAAATCCCCATGAATCCCCTTTGGGGAAAATTTTTATCCAAGATGGCCGCCAAAATAGCTGACATTGCATATAATTAGCTATATCTTTGCTTCTCAAGTAGATGTGTTCATGATTTTAGTCTAAATCTAAATTATCCATTTTTTCCTTATGGTGAAATTAAAAAATGGCGCCATTAATATATTAGTAACTATTAAAATAATATAAAAAAGAAAAGAGGGATAAAGAAACAAACAAATAAATTATATTAAATAAAAGCTGATATAAGCGAATAATAAAAATGAGAAGACATATTTATAAAATGAATAAATATCAAACATAAATGAATAAATAAATAGATATAAATAAAGTAAAGAAGATAATTTTGTAAAAAGGGACAGGGTACAAAAGACGGAACATGAATAATGTAATAGAAGTCTCTTGAGGTGTCTTCAACACCCAATATATTTCTCCCAATTCTGGGATTATCTTTTATATAGTTCTTTCACACTCAGTTTCATTTTGGTCGGAGAAAATAGAAAATAATATGGCCTTATGATTGTCTATGCCACATTTCTGGCAAGACCGTACATGGTGTAGCCTATAATTAATCATGGTTATGTGAACAGTGATACGAAAAACGGCATGAGTATTATAAGATTATATATTAATTAGATTAGATTTGAGCGGCTCGTCACCCGTACCCGGCGTATGTTCTCATGTTGCAGTTGGGGGAAATGCAATTTGATTCGTATTCAAATAACATAAAAACCCAAGTCATTCTTTGAATAGACTAAAGATGAAACTAAAATTAACTATATTTTGTAATTAGACCAATCCCTTTTCGGGGATTATTGCTTTCAAACAACCCTCCTATATATACGGCAGTTTGACCGAGCTTCCTGCAGCGAGGACTGCAAAGGGTTTTTTTCTTTTTCTTTTTGGGAAGATAGTCATGAGATAGAGAATTTGATGAAAGGCAGCGAATTGGCAGCCAGTTGGTGGCCCACTTTTGGATTTTGAGTAAGGAAAATACCATGATGTAGATTTCAATAAAAAAATTCTTGAAACTCAAACATATTCAAACATGAGATATAGCGCAATTATATAAAAGGCTGCCATTTGGATTTTGGCGTGAAGGAAGTCATCAGTGATTTTGAGATTTTGTAAATAATGGGATCATTGACCCCAAAATATTCAAAAACATAAAATCCACCAACATCTACATTAAAAGCGAGAATCGCTTAATTGGCCGGCATCTGGATAATTTTTCCCCAAGGGGGATTTATGGGGATTTTGGAATGGTGTTGTATGATGCATTCTGGTTATCTGCTGGTGCAAAATCAGCTCAATAACAATTTTCTGTCCGGTCAAAAACCCAGGGACCACACTATGATGGTCTCAAACGCCCGCGCACCAAACACCGGGGATCCCGTTTATCCTATGTACTAGTAATTATTCGTTGTATAGCCAAGCGAAAAGCGAACGGTCTAGGATCTTTGATTTACCTTAAATATGACCCAAACTGGATTCATTAGAGAAACTCAATCTTTCCCCGACATTGGTATGAGAAATCGATTACTCATCCAAACGAGATTTTCTACGAGGGAATACGAATAGAGCGCCCGGTCAATCCGGTCATAGTGCACAATTTCCTTTGTCTTTTATCAGGTTCTTAATACAAACTAAACCTTGAATAGATCGATGGAACGCCCCTGTATAGCTCATGCATAGTGAAAGAAAACGAAGAGTTTCAACTTAGTTCCTCTTAAAACTCACTATGGTAGGTCAGGATAGAACAAACAGCATTGAAGAGAGGGAAAACAATTTGACCTAAATAAGGCAATGTCTTTCAATAAAAGAGTTTCCATTTTTACATGAATATTGTATTTTTAAATATGCATTCATAATGATATGTTTACATTGTGCCATTTTCACAAACCGTTCACCTTTTCACATAAAAATGCATAATTTCGCCACATGTTCAGTAGAAATGTGTATTACAATAAGCATTTCTACTGAATATGTGCCGAGAATTCAGAAAATCACACCACTGGGCACCTACCTCTTTGTGACTGTTGGAAACCATATACTCAATCCCTTCACACCCAACAATGACAAAGGAATCATCATCGAATCAAGAAAATATAGGCGTCAAACAGAAATGTATTTCACAAATCTTTACTTTGAGATTACTTCACGCTTGCGGCTATATACTGAGGACCAGTTATATCTCGCTGCTATTGCTGAAACCTCCTGCCGCCATGGTTGGTCTCTTTCTTAATAACTACAAAAAGTACGGTATATGACTGTGAATGATAATAGCAATCATCAGCCGATCTTTGCAAGATCAATACTGAACTCAAGGAAGTTGGCAATTTCAAATAACTTGCATCATATGGTCCATACAAGAAAAATAACAAAGGGCGAGAACGGAATGCCTGTAATAAGCTCCATCATATGTGGCAGTCTGGCATGTCCAAGTCTACAAAGTTTGCTTTCTTCAGAACTTGAATGAAAAACATCCATTTGTATGGAGCCTAAACTTGGGCCATGAAGAAGGAGTTTCATAATCGCTTGGAACATTTCCTGGCGGGAACGCAAAATTATCAATGATACCATTCAGGTCTACCTCTTCGAGATGAAGGGAGTTCCATGCACATTTTATTTACATTTTTAATGCCCCTGCATGGTGAATGCTCAGAGCTTTACCATCGGCATGAAGGGTTCAGCGCCCGCTATCACCAAACACCGGCGATCCGGTTTATCTTGTTTACATGGTTTGTTTCGTTGTATAAGCTAACGCGTCTATATGGACTTTAATTTTAACTATAAAAATGTGACTTACTGGATCTCATTAGAGGACCTCACTCTTTTCCCGCATTGGTGATTAATAAATCGATACTCATCAAAACAAGATTTTCTACAAGGTGAAGGAATACGAATAGAGTGCACGGTCAGTCCGTGCTCATATTCACTATTTCGTTTGTCTTTTGTCAATTTTTCTAATACAAACTAAACGTTGAATGTATCTATTGAAAACACTTTATAGCTCATACTTATTGAAATAATACCTGATCGAAAGCATCAAATTTACTTTGTTTCTCTTAAAACATCACGTGGTAGCGTCCAGGATTGAAAACAAACAGCCATTGCCCCAGAGAAGGAAAAAATTTGACCTAAAATAACACAAGTCAAATTACCAAAGAGTTACATTTTGACGCATATGATAGTATATGTATTTTTAAATATGGCAGTCATAAGGATATATGTTTACATTTCAATTTTCACACAAAACCGTTCACATTTTCACATAAACAATGCAAAATCTAGCCACGTGCGTTCAGTAGAATGGGTAGTACAATAAGCATTCTACTGAATATGTGCAGAGAATTCAAAAAATCATACCACCGGGCACCTACCTCTTTGTGACTTTGGAAACCATATACTCATCCCTTCACACCCAACAATAACAAAGAAATCATCATCGAAATCAGCGGAAAAACTATAGGCGTCAACAGAAATGCGATTTCACAAATCTTTACTGAGAGTAACTCACCTTGCGGCTATATACTGAGAGACCAGTTATATCCGCTGACCTATTGCTGAAACCTCTGCCGCCATGGTCTGCGTCTCTTTCTTTTATACTATAAAAGTTACGGATATATGACTGATGAATGATATAGCAATCAATCAGCCCGATCTTGCAAGATCAACACTGAACTCAATGGTGGAAGTGGCCCATTTCAAAGAACTTGCATCATTTGGTCCATACAAGAACAATAACAAAGGGCGAGAACGGAATCACTGCCATCTGTAATAAGCTCCATCATATATATGTGGCAGTTATGGCATGTCCAAGTCTCAAAAGTTTGCCTTTCTCAGAACTTGAATGAAAAGCATCCATTTGTATGGCAGCCTAAACTTTGGCCATGAAGAAGGCGTTTCATAATCCTTGGATGGTAGCTGTACCAGGCTTCTTGATTGAGTGCAGAACATTTCCTGGTGGGAACGCCCAAAATATAGGACTCAAATTATGGTAGACATCCCTTCCCATTCAGCTCCATTGTTACTCAATGTCGAACCCACTTGACAATCATATCAGATATAGTATGCTGGAAGACTTCTGCCCTCGACCCTTCAACTAATCGACTAGGGATATCCCAAATTTATGAGCAACAAGGCTTCCCAGCGTGAAAGCTCTGTGAACTCTATCTTCGGTTGAGACCGCAGAAGATGTTAATGATGAGGATGAGAAGAAATCCGGCGTGAACCTTTTTGAGTTGATATGGTGTTTAGGGCGCATGTTCGGCTCCTTGTCAGGAGAGCGAGCCATCATCCCGCAGAACGTTTAATGTGTAGGGCGTCCCGTGTGCGTCACCCCATATGTCCCAGGACATGTTGTCTTGAATAAGGTGTTCGCCCATTACCCCATGACCCCTTGTTTCTGCCTCAACCAGATGCTATAGTAATCCTCATTAATCAGATTCTTTAACTTGCTTTAAGCCCATGATATACTTCCAGTCGCTGCCGAGGCGATTGGTGTGCGCAATACCGGATTTGACCCAAAGATCAAGTGTTACGCATGCTCACGCGCTGAAATCGCTCGCTGCAACTGGGAGTAAGTCACGGGACTTACGGTATCTCGTTAGAAGCCAAGTCAGGAATAAGACATAACAATTAAACACAAACAATGAGCCTTCTGTGAACAATGAGCTGAATTTTGTTATACTTTTTACTAATTTGATTAGGTACAATAATCTGGAATATCCAAATACAATGGTTTGGGTGATACAAGTAAGACACAGAAATGTCCCTACCCGGGACTTTGGCCTACTTCTAGCCCAGTTCGCTTCAGCGGTTCATTGTTTTGTTTAGCGCCAGCTGATAGTGAAGTTGACATTGACTGAAGCTAGTAGCGAGACAAAGACAATTTTACCGGAGCATGCTCTAGATTTGTAGCCATAATATCTCGCCTCGAGGCCGTTTGCTCAATGAAACTGCAACCCGATATCAGCTATTGCCCCCCACGCAAGTTTGCCCCCCGACGGACGACGGTCAGGAATTGCTCCAATCTTTATCGCCCTAAGTCCCCTGGTGTTGTTTGTGAGGCCCATATGAAATTGCCTTGCAGGGGTCCCGGTTAGCAGGCTTAGATATTTCCATCTTGCCAAACTAGAAATGTCAACTCTGGTGAGATGTCTAAAGTTAAGAATTCAAAAGCGTTTGATACTTCATGTTTATTGTATGTTTTCAAAGCGTAGATTCCAAAATGACGAAAAAATAGGTGACGAGGCGACACCCCCCCCCCCCCCCCCATGAGAATTCCTGGATCCGACCCTGTGTTCCGATAACTATGATATAAACATTCCCTATCAATTCTAAATACAGGTTCATAGAAATGCCATATAACTGATAAATGATGTGTTATTATTCCCTAAAAGGGATTATTAAAGACGGTGCTTCAGTTGAAAGCGTGACCATTCGTGATTCCAGAACATTCTTTTTTCATTGTTAAAAGATATCCTTGGAAAAGCTTATTCACAACTTTTAGTTGATCCCGACACTTGACGGGATTATTGAGTTTATGAGACCAAAATGCTTGTTTCCCACGGTCCCACAGGCCCCTATGACTATAATTTCTGTCCGTGTTTACGGACAGAAAATTACAAAATTGTAATTTCTTACAGATACGACCGAACTTTAAAGCAGTATAGGTACAGATGGATTACTAAAGCTAACGAGTTCAGATGATATAAAATCTAAACTTTTTTGAGGGTAGGTGGTAAGTCGGGGGAGTGGGGACGTGTGGGGGGGGAGAGGCCTATGGATCACCCGAAATGACCACTTTAAGTACAAAAGTGTCCTTAAAAAGCCATGAGAGATGACCTTAAAATAACAAATAACAACTTGATTCATCAATTAATTTAAGCAATTAATGGATTTTTAATTGTCAAATTTTGGATTTTTGTATAGAGTTGTGTATTGGTAATTGTCTTTTAACTATACCTGCGATGAAAATGCTAAAATGACGTATTTGTCATAAAAGAAGCGTGATTTGCTAATTAGAATCGCGGGGTCCCTTTGATTGTAATTTAATAGCGGACCTGGAAGCGCCAGGTCATTTATGTCCGTCCGTGTGAAAAAAATGACCTCAAAATTGACTTGGCCTGAACTGACGAACAACTACTTAATGAGCGTAGACACATACATTTCGCGATTTCCCGGCTATTATCTAAAGTACTGTTTCGGCACATCATTGAAATTATTATCGGAGATCTCCGATATTCTATTACAAAATCCTTCTTTTGCAACACAAGCAGAGAATTTTTGAGCTCTACCATTCACAGGTTATTTTCACTAGCTCAATTACCAATGCAACTGTGGGGTCAAAAGTCTCAAAATATTCTGGGAAAATTGGGGGGGGCCGCCTCTTCAAAAAAATTGTGGCTGATTGCTTTAAAATCTTTGGGTGGTGATATCTTCATCGAAGCAGAAATTATTTTATTCATTGTACAGTAGCCCAAGTCCACAAAACATCCGTATCTTTTGACATGTTTATGCAAATATTTTCGATCACAATGGGTTTCGATAAAAACCTGGGCACTTTCAATATCACAAATGTAATCATTTGCGCCGATATGAATTTCAAATGTTGAGTGCATTACTCACGGCAGTTTTACCATGCTGCTCAGAAATGTTATCTACTGCCTCCTCCAAACGATTTGAAACAGGTTTTAAAGTTAAATTATTTTGCTTGGCGAGTTATTATTCGTCAATGTTGATCCATAAAAGTTGCAAATTTCAATAGCAACAGATATGGTGGAAGTCGATGTCCATACTATTTAGCTAGGTCGTCAAACCTATACGTTTTGGGCTTTTTGAGGCACCTTGAAAAATGCAAATGTGATGTTGGTGAGATGTACATTTGGCTTCAGTGGGCGTAATAATGATAATAATAATATGTCAGGCATTTATATAGCGCTCTTAGCAATGATAAAGTATCATAAGCGCTTAACAATTATTTTATTAACAATTTAGCAGAGACAAAGCAACTTTACAAACGGCAGCAGCTTAATCAGCGCCCTGTTGTTACATCCAAACAATGACGACAAACACACAATGGGTATAGTGTAAGCTTTCATGGTTCATTTGCCCATATCAAATGAACCATGAGGAGAGTGGCAATTCTGATTCTAATCAATAGCTCCTCTCTACACATTAAATCCAGAATCGAGTACTAGAATAAATCCAGGCAAGTAGCCCAACGAGATTTTGAACCGGTGTGAAATGGAGATATGGTCGTGCGCAGGGATTGCATAGTCCGGGCTCCATATACGCCAACGGAATAAAGCGTCAAACTATGTGCATCACATGGACGGCTAATAGAGAAAGGACCCACAACACACGAGTTTTAAAGACCCTATCACGTTGCCGCCTTTTGTTATTAAATCCCCATATACCGGCTTAAGATAATGCGATGAATCACCTCCTCTGCATGCAGGAGGGCTGCCTGGCCTTCGCTTGAATTTGCTTATTGAACATCCAATTCTTAAATTGGTACGCTTACAGTATAGTCTTAGAATTTTGATTAACTTGTACCTCTTTCGCATTGGTATCAAATATGTAGAAACTAACGAATGAAGCGTCACTATGACGTCATAAGGTAATAAAGTTTAAAAATACTGCATATATGAAGAAACATTGATATTTTTTGGTCAAATTTACTGGCTCGAACTTAATATTGTAACACTATAGAACTTTTTTCCATATTGAATGATTATGACGTCATTATGACATGTTATATGAAAAGTGTAGCTCATTTTGGTATCAAAGGAAATAGGAGAGACCAGGGGGGGGGGTGCTATCTATTGCAACTAAAATCAAATGCTTGTGATATTCCTGTGTCGTACTGGGCTGTTGGTATTTCCCTCCTGAAAGGGGGGGGGGGGGCAGTGGCGTAAATTTTCTGTTTGACCCACATTGGGGGGATGGGGTTGATGACAATTTATGGATGAAATGGGGTTTGCTGAAAAGATCCATTACGCGCTAAAAATTTTGGCCATTTAGAAGCTAAAATCATTAAATATAATTGTATTTGCAGCAAATGCGCACAAGCGCGCGGAAATTTACCATTCTTTAAAACTATTATGGTAAAATATGAGGTTATTTTGGGTCAAAAACACGGAAGGGTATAACATGGGGGGTTTATCTATTGACCATCCTCCTCATCAAAAGTATTGGGATGGGGTTGGGGGGATATACCCCCTCCCCCTGGATTTACGCCTGGGGGTGATTGCCACACCCCTATCCATCACTCTTTGTGATCACCCTTTACCTTTCGGGGTCTATACCCCGGTAGTGTTTTTAAATGGGGGTGCATGAAAGGGAGGCATAAAATGTCAATTGGTAATGTACATTAAGCTCATTTGACACCGGGTTTTGTTGGGCTAAAAGAATAGAAGACGAGCGGTAACAACCCCCCCCCCCCCCCCGTTCTGGAAGACAGGGTTAATTAATTTATAATGTATACATTAATTAGTATAAAGTATGACTTATCACATTCATCTGTCCGATGAAATCTGGGACATTGGAATCGTTTTCGACAGGGTATCGACTATCAAACAGCCTCAGCGGTAAACAAATTCAATAAACCGGAAGTTAAAATATTACAATTTTGTGGGTTTTCGAGGTACATTACACCGGGGTGGGCGCGCTTGGGCCGCCAGTTCAGAGGTTATACATGTTACAGGTTCATTGAAACTTCATAACACCGTTTTTCAAGAGTCGGAAGTGATCGGAACATTTTCATATATTTTCACAAGATTTTAAACAATTATGGGTCACAAATCACCCAAAAAATGACGCTTGTTTCTACAGTCGTAGCTCCACAAAGGAATGGCGGATTTGGATGGGAGTTTTCGGTATTCTGAACAAAAATTCTCTCTACGTGGTGACAAAATTGCCAAAAAAAGATGGAGATTGAATGTACTGTGCATTTTCCAAAACCCCTACAGTCAGGGGTCACAAACATTCGGTGGACAGGCTTTTCCAAATAGTCACAGCTTCGACCCGCGGCAAAGAGATATAGACAAAGAATCGGGTTCGGGTAGGCACATAATCACATCGAGTTGCCTGGCTTTGTCGAGATGAATGGGTAATCGAATTGGTAATTGGGGTTTTCGCGTTGGTGTCCTTCTTTCTATTATGTGCATGTTGATGACGAGTCATCTGAATCGATGCCCTATTCACCATTGTTCCCGGGTTGTGAGCACGGAGGACTATATCTCCTGCACACCGGGGACCATTGGGTCCAAAGGCAAGCTCTCTAACCGTTAGGCCCCGCCACTCTCGTACTGAGGTAAGCGCATCCTTCGGCAGCTATACCAAGTCGTCCCGGACACTGACTCCTTCGAGTGTTGGAACGGGACCAAATCCGCGAAAAATTAACTCAACTTACATGAATCTGGCCCCCAAATTTATTCCACATTAAGAAACTTATTCCAGGTTAACAATTTCTTGGATTTATCATCTTAACACTTATGTGACCAACTTATATCAATCAACTATATAAAATCCAAAAAAGAAGATTTACGTATCATAAGTCAACTAATGGTGGTTTTAAATGTAGTGCTAACGCCTTTGCTGACAAATATAATTATTAAATGTGTAAATATATGTATTTGGAACTTGCTACCTTTATGTACAAATAGAAAATCACATTTGCCAGATGTATTTGAAGATATCTTTGTGAAACACTCAAATATTCACAATATTAATACCACAATAGAAATAAATTCAGACTTTCCCTGTTTAAGAAAGTATTTTCTGAAAAATCTATTAAATTTGGTCAGGTACTAACTATGGAATGGTATAAAATGACAGCATAAATCTGTTTCAGTAAAGCAATTCCGAAAAGCCTAAGACCTTTATCATGTCACGTTATACATATTGTTACAGTGTGCATTTCCAAGTTTTCATTCTTTCTAGCATTTTATAATTCAAGTGTTTAATTATACATTGTAAGAAGAATATGTATACAACAGGTATTTTTGGTATCCTGTCAGCTTGATTGCTGGATGTTGACCAAAGAGTTCTATATAGATAGAGAGGCAAAACGTTACGTAATCTTTAGAAATTCATCGTCTCGCCTGTTTTAGCCGAGCACAAAGAAAACATAGAGTACCAACAATAGAAAAGCAAATGGCTTGCCTCGCTTCTTCCACAGCTGTGGGTGCCGCTTTGCCATACACTAATCGGTAGTTTACAAATTTATGTTGTTTAGAGTGGGCCATGTGTCATAATAGTGCACCTGGATCTTGTGGGTTCATATACCGTTTTTCCGCCATAATGCAATGCGCGCTTAGGTGAAAAGATGTATTAATTGAGGCGGTTTAATTATTTAAATCAAAACGACTGACGTGTCATTTCATTCGTGTTGTGGCCATGGGTAGGACAAATTTAACCACCCCAAATAGCACCCAACTCCAACAAAAACTGATATTTTGCCGGATTGTTTGTATCGATGTGACATTATGAATGTGTGGTATACAAGCACCCAAACCTCAAGAATAATTTTCCGTGCAATATTCAAAATGTTCAGCGCCCAGCACTGACGAATGGTTTTGGAATGGGCTTCACCCCCTTGATGTGACGCTTGTGATTGTCCTCTCCGTAATTATCCATCCGACTCTTCACCATGCTGAATTTCCTTGTTCAATCATTTGGCAAAGTGGGGTACAGATTGACGGGCTAATAAGCCTTAACTGTAACTCCTGCACTCTCTGTATTATTATCATCTGATATTATTTATAATATGTAATGTGAGTGAGAAAATAATAAATAACTGAAACTGAACTGAACCAAGGGGTTTTCAACTCCCGTTTTTTTTTATCTCGGGGGGGGGGGGTGGGGGGGTTATTTTTTGAAGATATTCACGTTTTTGTCTGCCATGTTGATTGACGTCATGTTACAACTTAAACTTTAAAAGTATCAGAATACATGTTATTGTGGTCCCTAACAATATAATCTAAGTTCTTTCATGTTTATTTTTTTTTATCGCAGGTATTGCTGTTTAGGGCCTATTTTAAAATTATTAGATTTATCTTCCACTTTGAATGGAGAATATCTATCTAATGGCCGCAGCCGAGATGCTGTTCACCATGTAGCGCAATGTCCTGTTTGTCACTAGGTTGGGGATGTCAGAATGGATCCTGCTGGATGGTTCGATCAATCAAATGTAGTTAAAGGGTCGACGACTCCTTTTTTGGCACGGTAATAACCCAATGTTACAAGTGCCATACACTTGTTTCACTGGTCCTCTAGTATATCTCGCAACTCCCCATAGTTTGATAATATAGGCCTAGGGTTTTTTTTTTTAAGTTATATAATTATTATTATGGCGACGCCATCTTGGATTTCTTCTCAACTGCTCAAGGATGACAGTGGCACCCGGCAGATTCTTATTCTTCTACCACCCTAATCTATCACTTTCAGCAAAAAATAATTGTGTCCATACTCACTTTTACGGTCAGGCCCATAACTTGGACCATATCTCTCCGACTAGAATGGGAATCATATGGACGTAAAGTTCAATTGTCTGGTGCCATATCCGTGAAAAGTATTTCCCTTAATTTATGAACATAGATCGGCGAAAAGGTCAGGCAATAATTTCTTGTGATACTTAAACATAAGTGGTGAAATGTGAAGCTATGACATCATATCCCGTAAGAGTGTTTAATTATTCATAAAACAGGGGAGATATAGTAAGAAAATGAGAATCAGTACAAAGACGAATGATTTTTCTTCTGCTTAACGTGAATATAATTTAAAATTATTCTTATCGGCTCAAATTATGTTACAATAATATATGTGAGGCGAAACTATGAGGGGATTAAGGTAGGAAGGGGTAAAGTATGCTTTAATAATAAATGATACCAGAATATTTAGACACAATATTGGCGAAATCATTAGTATGATGGTTCCGGGTAAGAGAATCGTCCAAAATAATCCCTAAAAACTTAGTATGAGTAACCTTAGTAACAGAAATATCATCAACTTGATATGGAAGTCAGGATAGGAACCATCGATTGTTTCACTGAAAATGATAAGATCATCAGGATATAAAAGACAGTAGATCTTATCAATTTCGAAACCCTGAACGCCAGTTCTGCTAAACTGATTCTGTAGATCATTCAAAAATGTGCTGAGAGAATACAACCTTGTTTCAGGCAGGAATTATATAAGAAAGTTCTTGCGATACCAAAACTCGTTTTTGATACCTAAACTCGTTTTGATACAAGCAGCTACATTACTCTACATTGCTTTTAAAATATCTGAACAGGCACTTTTGAAATCAACAAATGCACAAAACAATTCCCCCTTTTTCTACTTAGCTGTTTAATTACAATAGTTTCGAGAATAAAAAAATATTATCATTAGTGCAGTAACCTTTTCTGAAGCCAACTTGTACTTCACAGATAATGTTAATACTAAAATGCTGTGCAAGCATTAAAATCGCCTGACAATATAAAATAACATTGACCTCTTGAATAGTATCTGCATGTCATCCTCGATTAGTATCAAAGACATCATGATTTGCGTATACACACTTGTCAGGTAGAATGTAAACAAACCTAAATATAATAGGAACATCACTGACTGAATCAATTTCAATCCACAAAACATACGTAGAATTCATAATCAGCTAAGCATGCAAACCAGTTTTATCCTCTAATTCACAAGTTCAAACGGGGATATAACAATTTCTATTGCGCCTACACTGCTAATCATCTGCCATTTCATCTTCTGTTGCCCAACGCCGTGCACGATTTGCCGGTCACTGCCATCGCGCGATTGATCAAGTAGTCTCAGACGTCACATGTTGGAAGTGCCGTGTCCAAAGCGGGTCGTCGCCCCTTTAACACTGATGTGATTGCTCGAGACATCAGCAGGATGCCTCTGATATCCCCAACTTAAGACAACAGGGACATTTGGCGCTTACATTGTGAACAGCATCTCGGCTGGGTCGTTAGATAATAGACACTGCAACTTGAAAAACCTGAAAGAGAAACGCACAATACATACCTTAATATAGGGAAGCGCCGTTCTTCATGACCATGCAGCATCAGCATGAAACATAACACCACCCTTTTCAGAATAATAGCGGGATAATTGAATGCTCATAAAGTTTGGCATACACAAATATCATTCAAAGACAATTACAAACCAAGATTATTAAGTGAAACTGATAATCTCTTTCCTAGTGCATCATTTATACACCGTGTGCGCTGTTCGAAACCACCTCCCATTCCAATGTTTTTTTTAACCTTAAAAGGTCCCAGAAATGAGATGATTAAACCTACTTCATCTTCTTGGGACATTCCATTCCAATTAACGGGCCATAAAAAAGAAAACACTACCAGTGACATCATTCGTGAAACGCTTGATTTTCAGTCAGTGTCATGAATAGATTCCCACCATTCACCAGAAATTTTCTATTACTCTCTGAAAAATCAGTAGTTTCACTAATGATGTCATCACCAACCCAAATATTGAATGCTTTGTGGTCCCTCCTTGTAGACTTGACACAAACCACATCAATTCTATTTGCATTTCTTGGGACCTTTAAGATAAAATCTAACAACAGTCTATCCTGCATACCTCTATGCTGTGGAAACCAAAAATATTGTCATTTTGAAAAAATCGTTTTTAAATAGACCTCTACGTGTAATGTATGAAAGTTACCACTTATGGTATGGTATAAACTAGATTTCTTTTAAAAATACAGAGGTCTAAATAAAAACCACTATCACTATCATAAGTCATATCAGCCATTGTCAGGTATCGCTCAACATAGATACAGGACATAACTTGGAACCTGTGCTGCAATCATGATACCATTTAATATAATAAAAGGTTGCCTCAGTTCTTGAGAATGGGACTTTAGAATTGAATAAATAAATAATGTGCAAATGTAGCTGAATCTACAGAAAGGTAGCAACAGATTGTGAGCTGCACCGCACTACCCATTCAATCATATTCAATGTAGTCTTGGCAACTGATGCCTGCAATACCTTTTTAAAGATTACATCACAACCTTCATCTGCCAAAGCCCGGCTATGACATTTACAAAATAAATAAAATATCCATTGCAACAATTAGAAACCAAAAAACCAAAGCTTAGTAGCATTTTGTAATGATCCCAAATAGGAGGAAGAACCAAGTCGTTCTAATACACACAGAACGCAGTGGTCCTAACCGGGGCGCAGTGGTCCTTACCAGTACCCCGTGGTCCCTACCACGACTCAGTGGTCCTCATCATCTTACAAAAATTGTTCAAAGCCCGGTACCTCGCCTTTTAGTCTAACGCACATCTCTTGGCAAGAAAATATACGCGCCCTATCACTGAATTCATAATTAATTATAACAGTCGGTAATAATATGATCTCGATTGATTCATCAATTCCTTCATATGCGTTTTTTGTAGTCTTTTTCCAAAACAAAAACAAAACTTTCAAATAAAAAACGCTAACAGGCGGTATGCATGTTCCAGATTCAGGTCTTGTTCAATATCCGGCGGTAGTGTCATGAATTCTCCCCTGATTGTTTTAACATGACAATCTTCCTTCTTTGCAGCAATAACTGTGTCAATATAATAAACAACAGTTATAATAATAATATTTCACCAGTTCATGTTCCTTTCGATGTGCGATTCAATCTAATCATGCGATTGGAATTATGACAACACTTGAAACGACGCCAAAACTTTTGAAATACATGGATAAATGTATTATTGGCACGTTTTGACAAACACGCGAAAATATAGGATGTTGTTTTTCATTTTGAACTGTGAAATCTAAAACTGATCTGAGATTGTGACAATGAATGTTTTGGCTGCTAAAGAAAGATAATGAAGAGCATGATCATTGACACATAACATTTTCAAAATTGATTAGCTGCGGAGTAGATACAAGTATATGGCACGCTGGAGTGGGCATAAACTCCACGAACAAACATAACAAACTCGACGCGGTTGTTACAAACTCGCCATGGTTTTTACAAACGACCTTTAATGTCCGCTCTAGCGTGCCATACAAGTAGGCATTGTGAAGAGACACGTCTATGGCAAGCTAAAAGGGTTATAACGTATTGGTTACAACTTGCTTTCAACAACAACGCGTTGCTTAGCTAACCAATCAGAAAGTGAAAAAGCAATGCCTTGCTAATGAAAGAAACGCGTTTTGCTTCATTAGCAACGCGTTGCTTTTTCACTTTCCTGATTGAATGACTTAGCACCGTATTTTGTTTTTACTTTTCTGATTGGTTGGCTAAGCAACTCATTGTTTTCGTTTATATTTTATTCACCACTTTCTCTCTCCGAGCACACTCATTATATGTTTCCTCAATATGATAACCACCCCCCATTTAGGAACATGGAATATTCCACATTGGCAAGTCTCTAGATGTAATTTATTTCTTGAAATAACTTGCCTCAGAATTCATTCAAAAAGCTACCTTTTTCCTCCACCAAAACACAACACAAGCCTTTCGGCCCTGGAAAAGACTTCAACATAACATACTCAATTTATAGCCCCAAACCGTCGACAGAAGTTCAATTTTCACTCACAATGCAAAAGGCAGTACCTACCCCAATACGTGCACACTTACTGTCTTCTGCCGACACATTTTTTGAATCTCAAAAGTAGACCAATTCCCCAATATACAACTAACGTCTGGATAACAACAGTTGCTAATGAAAGCAACGCATTGCTTTAGCCCAACCAATAAGAAACGTAAAAAAGAGCAAGGTTGAGGGTTGTTACAAGGGAAAATTCCTTGATATTGAAGGGATGGTTGTATAGACCAGTTAACCATCCTACGTCACTTCTTTTGTTTGCCTCGAATCCCTGGCCGGCGATCGTTATGGCCTATAGTATTAAAACTTAACAGAAAAAGCCCAGTGTGTAACAGTCAGGCCGACCTATTTCAAGATACCAGGCCCTAAAATGATTACAAACATAGCTGTTAACTGGTCTATAGAGTTGTTTGAGATCGGTGATGTTATATGGGAGTGAGACTGGTGTATGATTGAAAATGAGATGGGGATTTTTAGAAGGACAGAGAGAGCATGATAAGAGCGATGGTGAGAAGCGATGTGTGGTGTGAATGGAAGAATAGGAAGAAGCCTGACAAATTTGATGCAGTTGGAGCGGTGGACCGTTGACGAAGGCGACTTAGTGTTCGTGGATGGGCACATGCTGAAAAAAGGGTGGAACAGCGCGTGCTAAGAAGGCCTTCGATATGGGCGTTGAGGAGAGGGGCACGACCAAAGGACGATAATGAAGAAGCAAGTGGAGGAGGAGGTAGGAGGGTGGGGATGATGATGGAGGATGTGCTAAATCGGGCGAAGTGGAAGGTGGGGGTAGGGGGTGATGCGTGAGTGTGAGGTTAATCCGACCACCCCCGTTCACGGGGATAAAACGGTATTTAAACTGGTTTTACTACTAGTGAGTAAATGGCCAGAATGGTGGATGGGAGTGAGCACATCCGTCATAAAATGCGAATTTTGCGACGCCGTATGTCGAGTTTTGCGACCCCGTGTGTCGAGTTTTGTATGTGGGCGAGTTTTGAGACGCCGTGTATCGAGTTTTGCGACGACGTATGTCGAGTTTTTGCGACACCGTATGCCGAGTTTTGCGACGCCGCCGTATGTCGAGTTTTGCCACGCCGTGTATCGAGTTTTGCGACGCCGTATGTCGAGTTTTGCGACGCTGTGTGTCGAGTTTTGTATTGGTAGAGTTTTGCGACGCCGTGGTGGGGCCGAGTTTTGGACGGTCATGTGGTCCGAGTTTGCCGGTATGTGGCCGAGTTTTTTACGATATGTGGCCGAGTTTTGGACGGTATGTGGCCGAGTTTTTCGTTATGTGGCCGATTTGGACGATATGTGTGCCCGAGTTTTGGACGTTATGTGGCCGAGTTTTCCGGTATGGTGGCCCGAGTTTTGGACGGTATGTGGGCGAGTTTTGGACGGTATGTGGCCGAGTTTTCCGGTATGTGGCCGATTTTTGGACGATATGTGGCCGAGTTTTGGACGGTAGGTGGCCGAGTTTTCCGGGATGTGGCCGAGTTTTGGACGGTATGTGGCGAGTTTTGGAGGATATGTGGCCGAGTTTTCGGTATGTGGCCGAGTTTTGGACGGTATGTGGCCGAGTTTTGTGTTTAGAGTTTTGACATGTTTAACGATGTTCGATCGGTTAAAATTTAAACAAAAATATGTTGATTTTTTAATATGATTAGTAGACAATAAAATTCAACTTGTAATAAAACTTAACATGGGGCTACACAGAGTTTATCAACTTTGTAATAAAAATTAAAGATGGGCGCTGGGGGTGATACACAGAATTTATCTCTTAAGAAAAAATACCAATAGTATATATCAACCACTCGCCGTATCTCCTTGTACAGGAGCGTACCGTTGTGGATTCGTTATCCAACCCACAGTTAATATGACAATTAGCAAGTCAAGCCCGGTGCAGTGTTCACGGAAGTGCGTTTACGCGTTACACTTAAGTCGACGCACTGTTAGTCATGTTTAGAACATGAGTAAGCACAAGCGTAAACCAGGGGCAAACTGCAACAAGCCAAAACTCTCGGGTGCTTAGATTTCTAAAATATTAGCCTAGGAAAGCTTTTGTCGAACTGGGGAAACATTTAGTGTTATAATGAGAATCATTAGTTCCTCTTTATACACGATATTAAAAAGGTTTCGTAAAGATTTTCGTTGTTGAAAGGATTAAAACATGTTACCGAGTGTCATCAAAAATCAACAATCGGAATACGAGCTCGTCCGCGTCTTTTATTCCCCTCGGGCGGCTAAAGCCGCCCTTGCGTGATAAAAATACAGGACGAATGGATGCATCGTTGTTGATTTGTGATGAACCACTCTTGTAACATGTTGAATCACCCTAAATTTATGTCTGAAATCAGCCATACTTTATGAGAAACACGTGTGGAAGGATTATTTGGTGGTTTTTCTCCGTTTAGTGTTGTGCGCCCCTTGGACCCTACACGGGCGACGGGCGCATTATAATCATTATTTATTTATGCACTATGGCGAATCTTTTCGTTTGTCACGATTTTCTTTCTATCAGCGTCTACCTGTGGGCCAACGAAGTTCGAGATTATTTTGTCTTTGTACGTGTACTCAAGCATTTGAGGGTGAAAATCAAAAAAAAAAGGGGAAGATAAAGAAATGAAGGGAAAGAAAGGAAGCCCGAAAGAGGAGAGGTGAAAAAAGGAAAGAGAGGGAGAGGGAGGGAACAAGGGGAGGAAAAAGGAAAAAAGAAAACAAAAAGAGGGAGAGATAATTAAAAAAATAATTAGATAAAGGAAAATGAAAGTGGCGACCCAGGGGAGGCTCTATTCATAAAAGTCATGTTACGTACCCTCGTCTTCCTAGGGGGGGGGGTAACAACCACCATAACGGTTTTCCGGTAGCCCAAAAGCAAAGTAAAGCGACAGAGGACACCTTGGTAATTTCAATTACACACACTGGCAAAGTATTGCAACATTGCAGAATAAAAAACCATTTATATTCACACATTGATTTAAAAATTTTCTAAGGAGTTCTTGACTACACATTACAAAATACAGGCCGAGGACGTCAAAAAATTGGCTACAAAATAGTCGCTAAAATGAACTTTACGAGTTTGTCAGGGTCTACTCTAAATGTTTAGGGTGAAAATTGGTGTGGCTGTATGGACCGGAATGAAGATAATGTCAATAAAAGCTTGGAGCACGTTCACACCGTTGGACTACGGGAAATTTAAGTCAAGAAAGAGATACGTGAGAACCTGACAAACAAATTTTAAATGGCACCGTTGCCATGTGCTGTTTGTCAGGTAATATGAACGCGTAATTTACACATGATTTACGTAATCCACGTGAGTTATCATTAGAATGCATTTCAGATGTCTCGGATTTCTCGAATATTTCGACGGACCACTGTCTTCCATTGACTATCTCATTTACGGTCCACACAACACCTGATTTTCTCTCATAAACATTTTACGGAACCTAATGAACCGTACAATCCATTAAGTGGCCGTTTTGAAGTCATATCTTTTGTGTCTGTGTATGTATTCCTTCAGGAGTGCAATCGACAAGTTATCGTTTGTTTGCACCTTTAATCCGCAATAATTAGGGAACGTGACAATCAGATCAAACGTTTTTTTCACTCGCTTGGATTTTAGGGAATAAAATCTGTATGAAAAACACAACTGTGGAAATTTTAAATACGTATTGATGGTCAAGAATCCGTGGATAATTTGAATCAATTGGTGATGATGAATTAGTTTTCTGAATGTGCATACTTTTGGCCAGTGTGTGTACATCCTTTGCCGTAATTTTGGCGAAAAAATTTGGGGGGAACCCTTAACACCACGAAGGTAGGTGAGGCGTCAAAGTCGGAGGTAGGGGGTGGTTGTAACCTCGGAAATTTTTAAGTTCGCCATTTTGACCAAATATCTAATGTTATGGGTTTGAAAACTGAAGGGCATGTGTCAAATATCATTTCCCTTCTTTATTAAGAAAAACATCCGGTTAAATCGATATTGGAAACTTTTTTAGCGAAAAAATCAATTTTCCCAATGTTGGCCTATATTCGCTGAAAATCCGTATTTTAGGTCCGCGATGCGTAAAACGTCATTGTGACGTCATAAAAGACGATTTTTTCTGATTTGGTATAAATGGATAAAGGAGGCCCTACCCTACGACCATAGTACCAAACAATCATACTTTGGGCGTCTCAATTCCAAGTTCATGAGGGGGGTGGTAACCCCCCCCTTAGGAAGAAGTGTTACGAAAAATACCGTACGGAAGACGAGGGTTAAAGGTCCGGGCTATCACCATTTTAAACCTGCCTACTAATCTTCATCTATCAAAAATACTATTTCTTGGATTCTTTTATACTCGGCTAGAAGGAGTAACAAAAAGAAAAGAGGTACCGAAATATTCTCAAAATGAAAGGAATAGGAAAAACTATAGAGAATTGCCATCAGTGTAACCGGCAAAAAGGCTGGTTTAAAAAAAAAAAAAAAATCAGGTCTAAACCGACATGTGTACTCCTTTGCATGATGCAATTGAGTACATTGTCACAACATGTAGATTTGACCATTTTAGGGGTGAAGACAATATGTGGGCCAGAGATAATTATTAATTATCTATTTTTTATTCATAGTCAAGTTATACTGTCAAAGTTCTAATTGTTGCATTTGGTAAGAAAAACAATAGAAAAGAAAAAAGTGTTTTTTTTTTTCCGAAAGACCTTACCATCAATACTTTATTGTAAAAAAAAATTCATTACGTCATAAGCGAATGGATGCAAACTATTAAAGTAACTATTATAAATCATATTCAAAAATAATAAAATAAAATAAGATCATCAACCTAATAATAAGGACAAATAAGTCAATGTGGAACATTCACAAAACTCAAAACACAAAAATTCGGCCACATACGGTCCAAAACTCGGCCACCTACCGTCCAAAACTCGGCCACATTACCGGAAAAATTCGGCCACATACCGGAAACCTCGGCCACATATCGTCAAAAAATCGGACCACCCATACCGGCCAAAACTGGGCCACATATCGTCCAAAACTCGCCACATATCGTCCAAAACTCGGCCACATACCTAAAAAACTCGGCCACATTACCGTATAAAACTCGGCAACACGGCGTCGCAAAAACTCGACCACACGGCGTCGCAAAAAACTCGCCCACACGGCGTCGCAAAATTAAAACTCGACCACATACAAAACTCGTCACACGGGGTCGCAAAACCGATATACGGCGTCGCAAAACTCGCATTTATGACTGCTGTGGCTTGCCATATCTCACACTATATCACATGTTTCGAAATGTAGGCCTATGTGGAATGGGATTAGAAACCATACAATTACATTGCTCCCGCACAAAATCTTTGTAGTGAATCTCCTAGGTACTTTAAATGATAAAAATACTAGGCTATGAAAAGTACAATCCATATTAAATTTAAAGTATGATTATGAATATTGATGTATATACTTTTCAATTGGAGCATTAAGCACAAACTATTACAGTAGTCCTACATTATGAACTGATAATTGTAAGCATAAAATTGTAGCCTAAATGTCACTCTCAGTGTTAAAATAAATTTCCTTTCAGTTTGAGACAAACACGATATAATTGAATAATTGCGGTCATGACACTCCCCCCCCCCAAATGAAACTCCCACCCACCCCCACCAAGCTCACTTGTTGTGGTAAATGTTGAAACCCATACCTACCAGAATGAAATAAGCTTCTTTATTTTTTTTCACAGATTCAACCTAATTTAGGGACACTAATAGTCCCTCTGTCGTGGCCAGACCCGTCATTACTCTCAGTGTTGCGTTAAAAATTCTTGAAAAGCTGCTTTGTTCTGTATGGATTCATATTTGCGTGAAAACAGTATCTTATATGATTATCAATCTGTTTTAGAGCTTCATTCTCAACTGACACTTGTTTAATTCATCTCCCAGATTACATCAAAATTCAAATTTCTGATGGCAAATATACTGGTTTTAGATTTCCAAAAGCGTTCGACACTGTTGATGCCATTCTCTGCAGAAATCCGAAAGCAATGGACATCGTTGATTGTTTTAGGTCTTACTCATGAGTTGTAGAACTCAAATGTCTGTGATGGTTCTGAAATCAAAGCTGCAAAGTCTGTTAAAGGCAAAAACAAGATGCATTCCGTTTTACACAAGTTTAGTATATAACCTTGATAGTAGGGTGATAATTGAGAAACCTATTCTCGAAATTTAGGGAAGAAGGTTTGAAGATGTTTTTCTATAGTTTTGAAGTGTGCTTAATCAGAATTTTTGGGTCAAACCTCTGAGAAATGGGGGGAACTTGTACATTTAACCAATTTGACATTATTTCAAATTAACATCTGTACTAATTTTACCCCTTATTTCACATTTCTCAGATGTTGAACCCAATTATTCTGATTCAGCACCCTTTAAACTACAGAAAAACACATCTTCAAACCTTCTTCCCCTAACTTCGAGAATAGGATTCTCATTTATAACCTTCTATGATGAATGTCTTCATGGAGAGTCCATTGTCTGTGATACTTTTTAAAGCAGGTGCCATACTTTGGTTTTTGTATAGGCGTGCTCGTTACTTACATCAGAGAACTCGTAAAACTTTGAACGCTGTGCCTTGGTATTGTGTAATTATGACTATGTTTGTTCATCCTGGTTCACATCTTTATCTCAGTATTTCAAAATCTCAAAAAAATCCAACACATGCAAAACAAATGTGTAGATTCATTTCGAATAAAGGTCCCCGTTTTCATATTGGTCAAAAGAAAATTGGATGAAGTTGGTATACTTTCAGCGAAAGTTAGAGTCATACAGATAAAGCTCAATCCATGTTTATTAAATTGTTCACGGTACAGCTCCGGATTACCTCGATACTCACTTTAATGTTCTGTCTTTATCACTTCGCAATCACAGTACCAGTACCAATTTCATTGTTCATTGAGTCAAAGATCAGGATAGCTACACTGTTTTTACGCCATTGTAACTTTCTGCCACATTCCAAATGCAAGAGCAAATTAATTTTCAGCAATTCAAAACCTCAGCCAAAAACATCTTGCTGAGTAAAGTTAGCTAGCTCCTATAAGCAAATTCCTCACCACCATGATAAATATTAGTTGTTCTTATTTGTTTTAAAATGTTGGGGTCTAGATGCTTTTAATATCTGCTGCTGTGTCTGCTGTTCCGTTTTATTTCTACTTTTATTTCTACCATAACATGACGTCAGCCACAAATGTTGGTGGACAAGATGCATACATTCCAGGACTACATACTTAAGCTGCCAAGCGATGTTACCGATGCACAGGGACTAATTGATAGGTGATGTTTGTTAGTCAGGAATGTGTCTACCTCGTCCACCAACATGGTGCCTATTGAATACGGTCTATTCACCCAAAGAGATACGCATGCGTATGTCATATGCAAGGAATTATGACAGACACTCTATTCTGTCGCCCTTTCTGTGGGTTTATTCTTTAATGTGGATTCATACCTCATCGGCAGACGTCAGTGCGCCAGATACATAAACCCCGCGTTGCGTGAAAAGCTGGGTCGAAAGGCTAGCGTCTATCGCAAGCCATAAAGGCCATAACGTATTGCCGCAACGCTTTGTGAGAAAGTAGCAAAGCCGTGCGTTGCCGAAATTTCACAACGCGTTGCGGTTGTTGGGTCGGCAATAGAATAATGAATATCTGTGACGTCGTATTTATTAAAAAATACGACCCACCGACGCGTTGCAGGATATAGCAACGCGGGGTGGAAACTCACATACGCGTTGCAAGCCTTAACAACGCGTTGCAAGTTTCACAACGCGTTGCGAAGGTCCACAAGCCATAAGGTTCATAACGTATTGCCGCAACGCGTTGCGGTTGCGAGAAAGCCGCAACGTGTTACTGAAATGTCACAACGCAAGGCGGTGTCACCGTGTCGGCCAATCAGAATGCTAAACTTTCAGTGACGTATTTCAAAAAATAGACCCACAATATGCCATAAGGGTCTAACGTATTGCCGCAACGCGTTGTGAAGTGTTGCAACGCGTTGTGAAGGTTGCAACGCGTTGTGAAGTGTTGCAACGCGTTGTGAGATTTATTTATTTTTCAAAAATGTCACAGAAATTTATCATTCTGGCAATTCTACAACGCGTTGCCGAAATTTCACAACGCGATGCGGTTTTTAACTTTAAGCAGTGTATACACACTGGACAAAAGTATTGAAACATGCAGAAAAAAGATTTCATAATCACAAAATGATTTCAAATTGTAATATCGGTTCTTAACCACGTGTGGCGCATTGAATGTCAAAGTTGTGTTTTTGAAACAGAAGTTATTCCCCAGAATCCTAGAGTGCGAAAAATATTTTGATTTGATTGCCATGTTCCCTAAATATGGCGGATTAAAAGAGCTGGCGATAGATAGCTTGCCGATTGCACCTCAGAAGGAACACAGACACCGGAACGCCACAAATGACTCCAAAATAGCCACTTAATGAATTGCTGGAGTTTACTCTAAATGTTTACGGGAGAAAAGTGCAGTGCTTTTGTGGACCGGAAATGAGATAACGTCAATGGAAGATGAGAGCAAGTCCGTCGCTGTTGGACTCGGGAAATTGAATGGCAAGAAAATGGTCACGTGGTAACTACCGTTGACATTATACTATTTGTCATGGAATGTGAATAAGTATTCAGACATGACTTGCGCAAACCACGTGATTTGTCATTCAAATTGTAATGCGGATGTCTCAAAATTTCTGCCTTTTTTAAAGAACCACTGACTTCCATTGACGTTATCTCATCTGGTCCACAAAGCACGCAACTTTCTCCCGTTAAAATTAGAGTAAATCCCACCAAACCCGTACACTTAATTTAGCGGCTATTTGGGAATCCTTGGAGTCGTTCCTGTGCTGTATTCTTCTGGGGTACAATCGGCAAGTCATCGATCGCCAGCTTTTAATAGGCCCTATTTAGGGAACATGGCATTCAAATCAAAATGTTTTCATGTGTTGGAAAAACACAACTTTGACATTCAATGAGTCTGTGGTTAAGAACGCTGGTACACTTGTGAAATCATTGTGATTATGAAATCTTTTTTTCTGCGGTTGAAATGACTTTGTACATGTGACAGAACAGCGATTGTGACATTTCGGTTGTCAAAGTGACAAGTCTCGCTGATGAGTTAAGTACACGTGTGAAGGTGCAGATGATTGAAGGGAGACCCACACAAAAAAAGAATTATTACAGTGTAATCTAGTGGACATAAAAAGCATGAAAACAGCGTATGTGGTAGGTTATCTAAATACCGACGGATCCGTCCAATCTTGTAGCTCAAAACGACAAGAGGTATGATGTCTCTAAGTGATCTTTCAGTGAAGGTCATATCAGTGTTCACCAGTGTACTGTAAAGTTTTCTTGAAAATGAATAAAAGGTCTTGGTTTTCCTACTCCTTTCCTTTAGGGGCATACAACATTTGTTATACAGTTGGTTATTTTGTATACGTCTTATAGTCTATATGTAGCAAATGTCATACACGGTGCAAAGCAATACATGACCCGTATGTTGATGTTGATGGTAACCCGTATCCGGTTGCGGGGGATACGGATTTTATTATTTCCGATTAACATTGGAATAAATTACAACGTGTGTGGAACAAATAGATGCATTAAAACTTGCACGCACCGCAGCAGAAACGTGTTCAATTTTGTGTCATTACAGAGTTTCTTTACAAGGTATCACCGTATTTCATGTCGAATATTCCATGTCGAAAGTATTCAACCGCCAGAAGAGATCATAAAAGGAGTCTATAATTAATCTAATTCAAACGTTCACTTACTTGTTTTGTATCAGATCATATGATAAAGAATTTCATGGTGTTATCTACCGATCTTGGTGAACCTCTTCAATGATATTCGACAGAGATATATCCTACGAGACACAAATATTTTAACCGTTGGCGGTTTTGAATACTAGACTAGTCACTCTTCAGGGCGACCTTATATAATATTTAGGGGGTGACAGTCGATTACCGCCATCTTAAATTTTACAGGCGATTTTGTCGTGACTGGAACACTAAAATTGCTACAGCTGAAATATGCCCTCTGACTCACACCATTTACGCTTACCATAGACACATCTCTAGTGCTGCGGCACAGCGCCACCTGATCCGTATCCGACATCGCTAATGGCGGCTATTCTTAGACATGCGCTACGTAATGGGGGACTCCTAGCAGCCAAACGAGGTGGTTAAAGGCTCTGAGATTAGCTTGAACAAGGAATGAAATAACGGTTTCGCGGTACCTGGATATCGCGAAATTCAACGATCAGGTGGTCAATGCGATGTTAGAAACGGGTTCATGACAAAAAGACCCACTAGCTCAATATTTTTTTTTTTTTTGTTTTTGTAAGCCAGGACGTGTGGCAGGACTTGAAAGCAGCAATTGAGAATTGAGCCAGCTGATAAGAGCTGATAAGGTAAGAAAAAATGCTTGTATGGATCTTATTTTACGTGTTTCGTCTTTTCCAAAATAAACCTATAAACTAGTCAGCTAACTAGACAATTTAGTTAGGAATATTTTGGTGCGTAAATCGTTACGATAGGCCAAGTATATGCGCAATTCAGTGTACCGCAATGTACAAAAATACGAATCAACGCTATCTGACACTATGTGTACGTGGAGTTTCCACGCTTAGCCGATTATGATGTGGTTGATAACTCCCTATCGCAGTAAAGATTTGCCGAGGTTTGCCATGATTCAACAATGGCCGGCGCTGTGTGCCAAGACGACACGTAAATGGCGTGGACTACTATAATAGTAAAAAAAGGCAGAATCTAGCATCCAGCTTTATCGGTCAAAAGCTAGTTATTACTGCTTTTCCCGGTAAAACCGACGAAACGATTACAAAAGATTTACTGATGAACCATGTAAACGTCTATTAAACGCGAACGCCTATTATATACGCCTGCTGATTCCAAATCCCGTGACAAGATTTTCAATAGGCTTAAGAATATAATAGGCGTGCGCGTTAGACGTTTAAATGGTTTTTCGCAACCACCCCAATAACACCTGAAGGTTGTTCTCTTCGTTTGGGTTGCTGATACAATAAATGTCATGTGCGAGGTGTGTACTGTACTTGGAATGAGGAATTCTTTTGTTCATGAATCAAAAAGAACAAAAGAATTCCACATTGCACAAGTACACACATGGTGTCTACAGCTACACAGTAGGCAGATTTAGATGCCATGCATGCACAAGATATGTGCTTGTATTGGAATGTGGAATTCTTTTGTTCATGAATCAATAGAACAAAAGAATTCCACATTGCACACACATGGCATCTACAGCTACACAGTAGGCAGATTTAGATGCCATGCATGCACAAGGTGTGTGCTTGCATTGGAATGTGGAATTCTTTTGTTCATGAATCAATAGAACAAAAGAATTCCACATTGCACACACATGGCATCTACAGCTACACAGTAGGCAGATTTAGATGCCATGCATGCACAAGATATGTGCTTGTATTGGAATGTGGAATTCTTTTGTTCATGAATCAATAGAACAAAAGAATTCCACGTTTTGTGTACAACTTCACGCATTGCGTATGGCATATAGACCCTTTGTGCCCATAGAAGTTGCTTTAAAGAATTTGTAATAATTTTAAATTCATATTGTCTTTATTTTGGCACCTACAACAACATTTCTCTATATTTAAATATACTGATTTGATTTGAATAATAATATAACGTCAGTAATAAATTTACATAAGCTCAATAAAGCCATACAATACAGAATAGTTTAAATTCATGGGCACTGAGCATTTAGCTGCAAGATATGTTACTTGACTTTTGGCATGTGCAGTTTCCACAGTGTGTTATTTATCCATTCTAATATCATTTTGTATATACTGATTATGTTAACACCTATATCCAAGAGGATCAATCACATATTCAGTGATTTTTTTGAGAAAATAAAATTTGATTCATATTTACAGAACGTGTTCCCACAAAGTCAGTTACGGTATTTACAATAATTATAAAGTACGCATCATCACTCTTGATAATTTACATTCAGATGATAACGCGTTCTCTAATGTTTCTATTAGAAATATTTGGTTATCCATCTTAAAGGTGGGGGACCCGATTATGGTCCGATTTTTCATATGATGTTTTCCCTCACATGAAAGCATACCACCAAAACATCTGATTGCCTAAATTCGGAAGTAGAAACAAAAATGTGTATTACATTGGCCCATATAGGGCAGTGTTGTGTGTGATAATGATAGAGTATACCACATTTAGAGACGTTTTGTCTTAAAATAAAAAAGAACATTTCCTGGGACTAAAATTTCACTGGGGTAATGAGAAAAATATGAACTTTCCTCTGATATAATATCAACATCTCAGTTTTGATGGAGTAAAGTGGGGCGAGAATGCCAATCGGGTCGCCTACCTTTAAATAGCTTTATTTTCGAACGTTGACAATCATGACAATTCATTTCGGTTGAATCATTGTACTTCATCTACGTTCACAATCATTTGAGGAAACCCAGGTTACATATTTACAATGGCATGTAGGCCAAATACAATATAAAACATGCCTAGAATAAAAGGTTAGATCGGGATACATGAATAGTTCTAATTATGTAGGTTGACTTGACTGCTTTGGTGGTGGCATATTGAATAAGTTGAACAATTTCACAAAGCATACATTTAGCTCACTCTTTGAGAACTTTCAAAAGGTATAGCACTCTTCCTTTTTCATTTACAAAGGACCGTGGTGATGATGCGCTATTGGTCAAAAATACATCACGTGGTGGCCAGTGGTGGTCGCTAACATAATAAAGGCCTGGAATAACATTTTAAGTCAGCCAACACTAGAGTCAACCATTAAATTATTACTAATAATATTAATAACTTCATGGAGTCACCAAAAGAAAAGTTCTTTCTAGAAAGTTGCAGTTGTAATACTTATAAATACATGTACAAGGGCTGCAGCTCTACCTACGTTGGTAAAACGTCCGTTACAGCTATACCACCAACATGACCCGGCAACATACCAAATGACAGAAAACAGGTAACGACATTCACTGGGCAGGTGTAGATAATAATGATGGACAAGAAAACGGATTGGTTGCGGAAAGTGAGGAGATATTTACATCAAGACCAGGATGGGTGATCTCATTCTTGACCAGGACTGCCACGGGCCTTTTCCGGAGCTTAACCTTACACCTCTTTATTGTGTCAGAGACAACCACGTTACTTACATCCCCATATGGCGGTCTCTGATCAATGGAGTATTAGTCTATCTTTTGAGTGAACTTGGACGAGATATTGCTACAATACGCCTACAATACTTTGCGAAATTGTTCAACTTCTACAATAGTTCTAATGTTGTCATTAAAATATTTTCTTAGCAAAACCAATCAGGATGTTTGTTATCAAGATGGAAAGCAAAATGTCAAGAAAAATATCAAGAATATTTTATTACAAAATTGGATAAAAGACCATAGTCATAAGATACGCATTCCAGCCTCAATTTAACATTTATCTTCTCCCAATAACATTCTTTTTTTTAAAAAACTAGTGAAATATATGCTTTATTTGATTACATTTTCTACATAAATAATGAATAGGAATTAAGAAAATAATTTTAACATTATAAATATATAATATTCATTTTTTTTTAATGTTTCAGATCAGCAATATCGCTGCTTATGGTGTTATTTTCAAAAACAATTATCTCCGAAAAGGATTAAGATTTAATAAATGGCTATGGCTATTATATTGCCTCTACTGCCAATGATTTAAAACGCGGTACTGTGATTTGTACAAACGCGTCATGCGACTGCCCTAAATTTGATTAATTGCGAATGCGTTCAAATCGCAAAACAGAGAAACGTATTTTAAACAGTGCGTGGATCATAACAACTTCAAATATTTTGACCAAAAGGTTGAATTTTCTTTATTTATTCTGGTTACTATGAGGTAATAGAATATAAATATATGTTTCGCAGTATTATTTATGGAGTCGTGATGTATCTTTGACAAAATATTAGCCCAGCATAGGTGATACTGCATCGGTCTTTAATGGAATTCGCATCATTTCGGAGTTGTTTGAACATAATTCAAATAATAACATAAGCCCTAGTAATAATGCCCATAAAATTGTGAAATAATTACAAAGGTGCCGATTCCGATCGTCTTTGCCCCCCCCCCCGCATTCACCCGGAAGTAGTATCAATTTTGATATCAGATGAATGGCTAAATTTTCCTCATTGTCAATTTTAGCCTTCAAATCCATTCATTCCCGAGATAGAGACAAAAATATTATTTTAATCGTTAACAATTATTACCAGAGTAAATGAATAGGGCGTTATTTGCGAGGTTGCGAAAACCATAAACGTCTAACACAAACGCATATTTGAACGCCTGTCTATATTCAAAATCACTGTCCTGTGACAAGAGTTTAGATAGACAAGCGTTCGAATATAAACCGTATTCAATATGACGTCAGCCACCAGACATGTTGGTGGACAAGATGCATACATACATTCCAGGACTACAATACATTAAGCTGTCAATCGATCCATGTTTAGCGATTGCACAGGGATCATTGACAGGTGAATGTATTGTAGTCCTGGAATGTATGCATCTTGTCCACCAACATGTCTGGTGGCTGACGTCATATTGAATACGGTCTATAGGCGTGAACTCGCGTTTAATAGACGTTCAAGGGTTTTCGCAACCTCTCTATCGATTCCTTTCTCTCTATCAAAACTGCAAGTCTCTTTCCCACGATACGGGAGTGTATGCAAGTACCAGGCTCTCATATCAGGTTGAGAATACAATAGACATAAATCGGAACTAACACTTTTAGTTTAGAATACACCATAATCAGTATTATTTTCATTATAAAAACATATAGACAAAATAACACAGTAACCTTACTGAAAATTTACTGATTGCATACAAATTTTGTATCAGTGCATAATTATATTTGATTACGAGATATGCATGAAATTTCTTGCAAAATTGACTGATTTAATATTCTAACTCTCCTTGCTTAATAATGTCGAATTGTGTGACTTAAAAATAGCAGTAAAAATACTTGAAGAGTAGTGTCGAATTGTGTGACTTACAAATTGCAGTAAAAATACTTGAAGAGTAGTGGCACCCTCGAGCGATATGCAATAATTTTGACTTTGTGACAATTAAACCAATGAATAGAATTGATTTTTGTACACGCATGTATTACCAACCACGCCTTTCTTACAAATTTAGTTCACACCTAGTGTAATTTTCCACCCCTTTAAAATAAATGTGGTCGTTTGTAACTTTTGTTCCAAATCACCATTTTCGCCAACTCAAAAATGACAACAATGCTTGGTAATTAAAGTGGTATAATTAGAGGGTAATTGAAAAACTAAGCCTACCTAAGACAAAATTTTGTCTGAATTAGTTTTGATGAATGTAATGCAACTAATAATCTTGATTACCAATTTGCTTTTATTACACGAGTTAAAACATTGATAAATTTAGAAAAGCCAAAGGGTTCTATATTAAAATAATTAAAGAAGATACTCGAAACAAAATAAAAATGGTCATTCTATGAAGAATACCCCTAGGGTTTCACAGGGTACCATGATCGTATATACAAAACTGGACCTGTGGAAGTCGCTAGCTATTGATAACATTTTTGTTAGAGTTTCCTTTATCACTGTGAATATGGGTGTGTAAAAGCTGTCTTTTTTTGAGGTACAAACGTTAAATCAAAGCATTCCTTCCACCAAGATAACAATCTCTCCGCGAAGCGTTATCAAATTATACACTTTAGATGTTTCAGTCATACAAAATACGCAATACTCCTGCAAGCCTAAACATATTTCAAGTTCATTGGGCTTGTGCCCCACAGTTAGACCGAAGTTACAAGAGATTTGATTTTACCAAGAAAATCCTTAACAAAAGTTTGTGTTTTGCTGATGTTTATTATAATAACCGTCTATGTTTTTGATTCCGATGTGCCAGAGGAACTGACTGCACGCTGTGACTGCGTACGAGATTGCCTGGAAAGTCGCGACAATCGGGACAACCTGGAGCTGAAAGTGCTTCCCGTCGACGATTCCGCAGATGCTTCCTTCTCGCTGATGCAACAGAACATGTTCGCGTAGGCGTCACGGAAACGCTTGTTGGTACCAGCGAACAGGATTCCGCTAAACGTGCAGTGGGTATGTGCGAGAACGACTGCAAACACGATGCTTGGAAGACTACTTTTGTAATTATCGCCCATCAGTAAAATTATGAGAAGGAATCCGTAGGCGGCGAAGAAATAGAAAGCGATGATGAACACCGATCGGATCAGGGCCACGTCTGCTCTTGGTTTCTTGCTTCCTGTAAAGCACAAGAAAATACATAGAAAAGAATAGAAATCGGTTAAAATTTAAAATGACTTGAGTAATCAGAGTGGCAATCAATGTCATTAGGTTTCTAGGGGTGTGTAAAATTAATTATTCAACATAGCATTCTCTAGTAGCAATAGAGGTTGACTATGTTTGGTCAAAGAAATTGTTGATTAGCTTTAACAGATGTTTAGAAAGGCAAACAAAAGAGAGGAAAAAACACAACCAACCAATAAATAGAAGAAAACTACAAGCCAAAGCTAACCAAACAACAAACAAAAATAAATGAAAAATAGTAATCATTAAAAGAATTAAAACATCAAATCCATAATATCTTTATTTTAAAGGAAATAAAGCCCTCTCGGATTTTAAAGACCTTACTCTCAATTTCACTATCATACCGTTCTAAATTTCTCATCTCATTCGTTTCACACAAATAAAAGTGAGTTTCATCGTTACGAAATGTGAGAATTAAATTTGAGATAATATTACTTTTGAGTTCAGAGAGCAGTGGTCTTCCTGACACAAAAACACTTGAACCGTGGGGAAATATATATCGAATTCCTTTGATACAGCTGACAGTTCTCAGGGAGTTTAAGGTAGATTTACTTGAAATGACAGGTTGATTTTATCGAATTCCACATTGAAATTATCTCTGGTTAAACCTGCACATGGTGAACTCGTGATAAAATAAACACATATCCCAAGATTTACGCTGTAGATTTTATGAATGAAACAAAAAAAGAGAAATTAGAAAAACATTGTAGCAAACTCCAATATCAGCAGGACCGAATCTATGATTTAGGTGCGGTACACATAATTGAGTGAAAGTGAACTTTTTGACAGGTTTTCTCCCTCACCTATCTCATGAGTTTCAGTAGGCTTATGTACCAGTATTTGATAGGAAATATTTCTCCACAGTGTCTCTGATATTCTAACATTTAACAAGCTGGGAGAATGCCGGATCTTAACTCTTTGCATGCGGCAGGCGAGTATACTCGCTCAAAGATGAATTTTGGTAATTTTTTTAATTTTCTTGTTATGAACATTTTCATATTATTTATTTGCATGAGCATATTCAGAATCAGCGTGAAAAATGCATTTAAATGAGTCCAAAGAAGACCTAGCCTTTGTTGTTTGTTTTAGGTGGCATCCCAAATGACCTAAAAGATATTTGGAAAGCCATCTCAAATGCCACTACTGACTTATAACTTATACAAAATTGCCCAGCGTGCAAAGAGTTAATGTAGAACTTTCGAACAATAACGAAATAGTTTTGAGCCTACGCTATTTGTCTAAAACTCTTTTATTACATGCAGTAAATATTCCCATGATAATATTCAGCCCCCCCCCCATTCCACAATAGGGATAACAGGTCCACTTTTTGCTGATTTTTTTTGATAACAAGGTCCAAATTATTCAAAGTCCAATGGCAGATCCAGGATTTGAAAAATGTCAAATTACCGGGGGCTGAAAGGCTGTAACTGGTCCAAAATAGCTCAAAATGGGCTGATTTTGCAAAGAATATGCAGAATTACCGGGAGGCGCGCGCCCCCTCCGCCCCCTCCCTGGATCCGCGCCTGAAGTCCCTCACCACTCCTCCAATAAATCCTGCGTACGGCCCTGATAATATTACGCACATTCTCAACCCTGCATATTTGGGACAATCATAAAATTTTCAAGAAACTGGATAGTTGTCAGATGAGGACATAAAATATAGGGCTCCCTATTCCAGTTTGAAAATTTTGCAAGACAGTTAAAAACGTGCCAAGTGGTGTTCATTGTACAACTGGATCGCACCAAAAATATTGGCAAACTTCCGCAATTGAACAGACATGCTGAAAAATAAAATTGCAAAGATTTTCCAGGGTTTTAGCATGTTCAGTAAATTAACTATCAAATGGGGTCGTGACTCTCTTTGTCACAGCTCCTTTGTCATGTTTGTATTGTAAGGCGTTACCCATCGGAGTATTGTTAACGAATACAACAGTGCCTTTAACACTTTACATTTTCATACACCAATCTGTTCGTAAAACACCAGACCCAGGGTAACAAAAGGAACCACAATAACTTTGTTGACAATAATGGCTGCATATATTATTCGCGAAGGGAGTCCAAGTTTAGACCCAGGTTTATACCAGGCCTATAGACCTTCTTGTTCTTGAAACCTGAAAGGGTGATATGTGAGAAAATGTTTAATGACTCATCCATCAGAAATTTTCTCACCTATTACATCATACATTCAGAGTATATTGAAATACAAAGGTTGGTATTCTGAAAGGGAGACTAACTTTAGACCTGTGTTTAAACCAGGGTTAGTCCTACAAGAGGGGACCTTTTTTCTTACAACATACTCTAAAAGTGTGCTGTAAAGTGTTAGAAAATTCTTCATGGTTGGGCTGTTCCAGCCCATCCATGAGGAATTTTTCTCACCTGTTACATTTAACTTTCACAGTATTTTGAAAGGAAAAAAGTTTTTTTTTTTTTTTTTTTTAGTATGCTTTTTTCCTCAAAGAACGAGTTTTAACAATTATTTCAACCAGAAAATAAAAAAAACTTTTGTCGTTTTGACAATAATGGCTGCATATATTATTCGCGAAGGGAGTCCAAGTTTAGACCCAGGTTTATACCAGGCCTATGGACCTTCTTGTTCTTGAAACCTGAAAGGGTGATATGTTAGAAAATGTTTAATGACTCATCCATCAGAAATTTTCTTACCGATTACATCATACATTCAGAGTATATTGAAATACAAAGGTTGGTATTCTGAAAGGGAGACTAACTTTAGACCTGTGTTTAAACCAGGGTTAGTCCTACAAGAGGGGACCTTTTTTCTTACAACATACTCTAAAAGTGTGCTGTAAAGTGTTAGAAAATTCTTCATGGTTGGGCTGTTCCAGCCCATCCATGAGGAATTTTTCTCACCTGTTACATTTAACTTTCACAGTATTTTGAAAGGAAAAAAGTTTTTTTTTTTTTTTTTTTTAGTATGCTTTTTTCCTCAAAGAACGAGTTTTAACAATTATTTCAACCAGAAAATAAAAAAAACTTTTGTCGTTTTGACAATAATGGCTGCATATATTATTCGCGAAGGGAGTCCAAGTTTAGACCCAGGTTTATACCAGGCCTATGGACCTTCTTGTTCTTGAAACCTGAAAGGGTGATATGTTAGAAAATGTTTAATGACTCATCCATCAGAAATTTTCTTACCGATTACATCATACATTCAGAGTATATTGAAATACAAAGGTTGGTATTCTGAAAGGGAGACTAACTTTAGACCTGTGTTTAAACCAGGGTTAGTCCTACAAGAGGGGACCTTTTTTCTTACAACATACTCTAAAAGTGTGCTGTAAAGTGTTAGAAAATTCTTCATGGTTGGGCTGTTCCAGCCCATCCATGAGGAATTTTTCTCACCTGTTACATTTAACTTTCACAGTATTTTGAAAGGAAAAAAGGTCCCCTCTTGTAGGACTAACCCAGGTCTAAAGTTAGTCTCCCTTTCAGAATACCAACCAAAATGTCCATTCACGAAGGACTAAGCCTGGTTTAAACCCGAGATTATTCTCAAGTTTAAACCGAGGTATAAATCTAGAACCCTTTCGATCGGGAATACCAATATCAATTCATTTTTTTAATTCAATTTTATTCAGCAAATAAACAAGAAAATGCAGGATGAAAACTATAATATATATGATTTGTACCAATGAAACTTTTAATTGATTAGCAAATTCCATGGTTTTCCATCTGTCCGTTATATTCAAAATTAATGAGACAACAACAACAGTAATAAAGGAATTTGTTACCATACTACTGATGCGCAAGGCGCAATACACGCACAAACACACACACACACACCACGAAAGACTTAACACTACAAACAACATAAAATGCAACATAAAATAATTGGTATTGACAGGAATGAGAGAAAGTACATTATGAAAAAGCTATTGTCATCAAATCAGTTTTGAGACATTTTGAACTATGTTAGCGATAAACTTGATTTATACCTGGGAAGGCAAGGCATATCAGAGATGTGGTGCTTCAATCGAAAAGGCCCTATTACCCAATAACATGAACAACAGTAATAACGAGAATTCATGGAGCGCATAAAACAGAAGGTTTCATATCGCTGTAATATGAAAGTTGTCATCTAAATACAATAATTAAAACTACCTGCCGGTATTTATATCGCTTTTCCAACATTTGACCGAAGCGCTTTTTAATTACGCGGCCATTAGAAATTCATCTGAATCATTCCGTTTTTTTAGGACGCTCCCGGTTAAGCGCTAATTCCCCTAAAAGCTCTCCGTATATACAGAACTTGCGTGTATTAAATGTTGTAATTTTTCTTATCCAAATGCTTCATAACAGAGTACTGAAACTAATTTTTTGTACTTTTAAAACATGTCTTCTTCGTCTTCTTTCAACTTCTTTACTATTAAAACAACATTGCTTTTTATCCACTTTGTCATCTCCTTTCATGAATATCAAAACTTCTTCGAGATATATACCTTGCATGGTTACATTGTGATTACAAGTGTAGTTTTTTATGTCTTACATTTCACATTTCGTTGAAAAAACGCTCAAAATCACTGACCTAAAAGTGTGTGTGTTTGGACCCCGAAAATATTATTCTACAATAAGAAAATCATAATATTATTCAGCAGAAAACAACACTCACCTGACGATTTGTCCTTGACGCTTCCCTTTGCGGACTTCATGTTCGGGTACTGTGACGCTTCATGATGCGGCTAGAATTCCTCACTGTCCAGATGATTCTTCCGAAGGAATAGAGGATGACAACCAGCGGTATGCCCCATCCAAGAAATACCATGAAATAGGTGTAACTCACCGATGCTGTACTGCTCGGAATGCAAAACTTTAAGACAGGATCGTAGTAGTGGTCGCCCCAGCCAAACAGTGTGGGGAATAAGATGATGATTCCCACAGCCCAGAGAATGCAAATCATGATGGGCATCGTGATTCGATTAAAAACCTTGTCATAATCAGCCGTGTGGCAAACGCGTACGTAGCCATTGAAACTTGCTGCCGAGATACTCCAAACGGAGACGATACAGACTGACGCGCACAGATAAGACGAAAAGACACACAGTTTTCGGTTGTTGATCAAATACTCTCCCGACGTTGCGATGCCGACGATGATAAAAACATCACCGAGGACACCGACGCAGATGTCGGCTACAGCTGTGTTCACAACAAAGGTAGTGGCATGAGATCGGAGTTTCTTGTACAAGCCGTAAGCAATGATAATGAGAAGATTGCCGAAAAGTCCGATGAAAAATAGACAGATTGTAAACCAAAGGTAAATGGTGTGATTGACAGACTGACCGATTTCGTCTGTGATAGTGGTATCATTCGCCATATCTGGAGTGATTTCTTGAATGATGAAATATAAAATTGAATGGCTCAAAACTCAATCCGAAGGAGGTCTCTTACAGGACCTGGTATCACCGTGCACGCGGAAATAGTTTTTGCAACTTAACTTTGCCACAACTTAACTCAAAATAATCACCAATGCGAAAAGTCAGGATGTATTATGTTGTGTTTCTTTCTTTCACTAGGACCTTTCACCTTTCTATTTAACTGAAAACTGTAGACTGGGTTTCTACAATTTTAACTTCTGCTGACGTGCTGTATTGCATGTGACTTATTTCGATGCTTTCTTTCACAAGGACTAGTCACTGCCGCAATCTTTTGTGCATTTGTATAAAGCAATACTACATCTGAAAACTTTAAACCAAATTTGCGTCTTTTATAGTCTGCTAACGTGCTGCAATTGGTGTATCACTAGTAACACGATTTTAATTTTCCAAGTTCCGTCCGCTAGCCTATATGGGCACCAGTTGGTATCACATCCTTTAAACGCGGATATAAAATGGGAGTTTAACATGTTTAACCCATAGACAATGTGGATCTAATTAACATAAAATGCATTGCGATATGGGTTTGACACTTGAGGCGAAATGGAAATACCTCGGAAAAGGCCCGTGTCTTCCCCTTTCTAAAATTACAACACAGCATGTGGCCTTTTTAATATAAAGTTACTAAACACGTGATAACTAGGTCAATTCCTGTATGTTTCAGGATTCACTCAGGCGTTTATTTGAGGACTATTAAAAAATAATTAATGAATTGATCTTACACTATAATATGATAATTCAATATTTTTTTTGATTAGAGCAGGATGGTATGTTTTAAGCAAGATAGTGTTGAAAAAACTGCCCACATAAGCTATGTGAAATTTGAGGAGTCGCTCTTTGCGATCGGACCCATTTGAGACCATGTTTTGTTATTCAGAAACAAAATTGCCGTAAAACGCTAAAAAAAGAAAAGATGTAAAAAAGTAAATGTAATAAAAAAGCTAACAATCTCGCTGTAGCGGAGTGTTTTTCTTGACTTTATTTAAAAAGCATATATAGTAGTTTTCTCAAATATTTATGAGACAAATCTTCACCGTATCTTATGTATTATGTGTTTATGTATTATGTCAGTATGTTAGTTCTCGCCATTCATGTGCATTGTCTATCTGTGTAGTTATTGTTATTAGTACAGGCATTAGTTTCAAGGTTTGAGTGGACTATGAAATTGTGAAAATGTAAAGGACTATTAATTATTCACAAAGTTAAGCTAAAGTTGCTTTCGATTATGTGTAGGGGCGATAGGAGCAAATGAGGCCCCGGGGTAAATGAGGCCACTAATTAGTTTATAGCTCCCTCTCTGCTTAAGTATGCCAGGGTCTAAGAGTTTACTCTTTGTGTGTTATTAGACACACATCCTTAGCACAGATATTGAGTATAGAGGGCGATTTCTAACCCTATAGGCACATGGTCAGGAGAAGCGCAAAACCTGCGACACCTCCGAATCGACATTTTGCCCCATTTCAGTGGGGCAAATATGTCCACGCGACAACATTATTTAATGCTCATTAATATGCAAACTAGACTGATAAGTTTAACATTTCTAATGGATAATGTAGGACTACTGCAGTCCTAGTATTGGACACATAACCATCTATCTACTGCTTTGCATAAAAAAGATATGATCAGGGCCGTCGCTAGACATTTTGTCAGGGGGGGGGTGTAAACTGAAGAAATGTTATCGCTGCAGTAAGAGTCCTTGGAAGCGTAGTGAGCGAATAAAACAATACAACTAACAGCGCACGGTTCGGGCCCACTTAAGGGCCGTTAAGTAGATGTTCTTACAGACCATATTTTTGATCGTTTGAACTGCACACCGCAAGTGCCTTGACACAAACCGGGCGCAAACCGGAAAGCCCTGAACTGGTGGGGTACAGGGGCCCGCTTTAGGGCCCCTGGCGGGGTGCAGGGGCAGAGCCCCTGGCGGGGTCCAGGGGGCGGAGCCCCCGGAAGCTCTTGGATTTAAGCTATTCAGAACCTTCAAAATGACCACTGTTTGAGGGGTCGTAAATCGCCACCAATCAAAGTAAGACCCGAGTAGTAAAAGACTGGTTCTAACTTTGATCACTGAGACGGGCAGTATACATGTAAAGCTTTTACTGCCAAAGGAATGGCTATAGCGAGCGCCAATCGTCTTTAATGGGGTGGTGCAGGAGCGGAGGCCCTTCTGGGGGTCCAGGGGCGAAGCCCCTGCGGAAGCTCTTGGATTTCGGCTATTCATAACCTTCAAGATTACCACTCTTTTAAGGAGGTGAAATGGTAACCATTCAAAGAAAAGACTGGTTTCTAAACTTTCTCAATATACATTGATCACTGGGCAGTTAAGCTTGTACCGCCGAAGAGGAACTATACACAGTATAGCAGCGCCAGGTCTTTAAACGGATGCGGGGCATGAGTAGAGCCCATGCCGGGGCCAGGGGGTTGGAGCCCTGGAAGCTCTGGATTAGCTATTAAGAAAGGTATTCTTGAAGGGTTAAGTATAGTAATTATTCAAATGACAGCCAGTCAGTAGATCATAGTTCAGTTTGGTGCTGGGGAGCTTAGGAAATCCGATCCCTACCAATTTTTCTTGACCAATTCAACTGGTTTATTGCCATTTGGGCTAATCCCATTGGTCTAATCGCCATTGGTCTAACTCAATTCGTTTAACCCATATGTCTAATACCAATTTTTCTAATAGCCATTTAGTCTAACTCCAATTAGCTACAACCAGAATGTTAATACCATTTTTGGTCTAATGCCTCTAGTCTAATACCCATGTGATCTATTGCCATTAGGTCTAATAACCACCACACACATTTGGTCTACTTTACCATTGGGTCTAATATCCATTAGTCTAATATCCATTTGGTCTAAATCCATTTGGTTAATAACCATTTGGGGGTAATACAATTGGTCTATAAGCCATCTGTCTAATATCCATATGGTCTAATACCCATTTGGTCTTTAAACCCAGTTGGGGTAATGTCCACCTGGTCTCTATATCATCAAACTTTGTCTATACACAGGTGGTTAATATCCATTTGAATGTTAAAACCCCAAATTAATTGATCTTAAACATTGATTTATATAATGAAAAAAATATCTGCCAATTGCATGTAGCAGTATGTCATTCTCAAAATCATAGCATTTCTGCCGCAGCTAGAGCAGGCGACCCAACACGCTTCCCCAGCTACGGTCATTAGCATTTTTAGCCAGTTGGACTTGTCCTTAGATGTTGTCCGTGTCCCCCAGGAGACATGAATGGATTGACAGAACAGTTGTTCGTTGTCGTCCAGGTTTTCTCCTTGGGGGGCCCCAACTGAGTCTGGGTACATTAGAGTGATACTGCTTATTTCAGTTGATTGAGTCTGGCTTTCCGAGGGGGTAGTACCGGTCAGGATCGGAGGGTGGCATTGGTCCTTTGTCTACTCGTTTGATGTTCAACTAAATACGATAACAGGATAATGTACCCAATGAGTTTTGAGACATTTGAACTATGTAGCGATAAACTTGATTATACTGGGAAGGCAAGGCATATCAGAGATGTGGGCTGCAATCGAAAGGCCCTATTACCAATACACATCGAACAACGTCAATAACGAGAATTAGGAGTGCATAAACAGAGGTTCATACGCTGTAATATGAAAGTGCATCTAAATACAATAATTAAAACTACCTGCCGGTATTTATATCGCTTTTCCAACATTTGACCGAAGCGCTTTAATTACGCGGCCATTAGAAATTCATCTGACTTCATCCGTTTTTAGGACGCTCCCGGTTAAGCGCTAATTCCCCTAAAAGCTCGCCGTATTACAGAACTTGCGTGTATTAAAATGTTGTTCTTTTTTTATCCAAATCCTATAACAGAGTACTGAAACTAATCTTTTTACTTTAAAAACATGTTTTTCGTCTCTTCAACTTCTTTACTATCACAAAAACATTGCTTTTATCAACTTTATCATCTCCTTCATGAATATCAAAACTTCTTCGAGATATATACCTATGCATGGTTACATTGTGATTACAAGAATGGAGTTTTTTATGTTTTACATTTCACAATTTCGTTGAAAAAAAAACGCTCAAAATCACTACAAAAGTGGTGGTTGGACCCAAAAAAATTATTCTACAATAAGAAATCATATTATTCAGCAGAAAAACAACACTCACCTGACGATTTGTCCTTGACGCTTCCCTTTGCGGACTTCATGTTCGGGTACTTGAACGCTTATGATGCGGCTTAGAGTCCTCACTGTCCAGATGATTCTTCCGAAGGAATAAAGGATGACAACCAGCGGTATGCCCCATTTGAACCAATAGAAATACCATGAAATAGGTGTAACTCACCGATGCTGTTACTGCTCGGAATGCAAAACTTCAAGAACCGGATCGTAGTGTAGTGGTCGCCACAGCCAAACAGTGTGGGGGAATAAGATGATGATTTCCCACAGCCCAGAGAATGCAAATCATGATGGGCATCGTGATTCGTTAAAACCTTGTCATAATCAGCCGGTGGCAAACGCGTACGTAGCCATTGAAAACTGCTGCCGAGATACTCCAAACGGAGACGATACAGACTGACGCGCACAGATAAGACGAAAAGACACACAGTTTTCGGTTGTTGATCAAATACTCTCACGACGTTGCGATGCCGACGATGATAAAAACATCACCGAGGACACGACGCAGATGTCGGCTCAGCTGTGTTCACAACAAAGGTAGTGGCATGAGATCGGAGTTTCTTGTACAAGCCGTAAGCAATGATAATGAGAAGATTGCCGAAAAAGGACTGAAAAATATGACAGATGAACCAAAAGGTAAATGGTGTGATGACAGACTGACGATGTCGTCTGTGGATAGTGGTATCATTCGCCATATCTGGAGTGGATTCTTGAATGATGAAATAATAATTGAATGGCTCAAACTTAAATCCGCCAGGAGGTCTCGTACAGGATGGTATCACCGGGGCACGCGGAAATAGTTTTGCAACTGAACTGTGCCACAACTTTAACTCAAAACTAACACCATGCGAAAAGTCAGGAGTAATATGTGGTTTTCTTTCCTAGGACCTTTCACCTTTCTATTTAACTGAAAACTGTAGACTTTGGGTTTCTACAATTTTAAATCGCTGACGTGCTTAAATTGCATGTGACTGATTTCGATGCTTTCTTTCACAAGGACTAGTACTGCCGCAATCTTTTGTGCATTTGTCTAAAGCAAATAACATCTGAAAACTTTAAACCAAAATTGGTCTTTATAGTATGCTAACGTGCTGCAATTGGGTATAACCTAGTCACACGATTTTATTTTCCAAGTTCCGTTCCGCTAGCCGATAGGCACCCAGTTGGTATCACATCCTTTAAACGCGGATATAAAATGGGAGTTTAACATGTTTAAACCCATGACAATGGGGACATCTAATTAACATAAAAATGCATTGCCGATATGGGTTGACACTTGAGGCGACATGGAAATACCTCGGAAAAGGCCCGTGTCTTCCCCTTGCTAAAAATTACAACACAGCATGTGGCCTGGTGGACTATAAAGTTACTAAACACGTGATAACTACGTCAATTCCCTGTATGTTTCAGGTTCACTCAGGCGTATTGGAAGGATATAAAAAGTATTCAATTGAATGATATGACAATATAATATATAAGACTACTTAAGTATTATAATGCAAATATGATTATGAGCAGACTGGTATTTGTTAAGCAATAGTGTTTAAAAAACCTGCCCACATAGCTATGTGAAATTTGAGGAGTAGCTCTTTGCGATCGGCCCATTTGAGACCATGTTTTGTTATCAGATACAAAATGCCGTAAAAGTTAAAAAAAGAAAAGATGTAAAAAGGTAAATGTAATAAAAAAGATAAAATCCGGGTAGCGGAGAGTTTTTCTTGACTTAAAAAGCATATCTCGTAGCTTTTCTAAATATTATGAGACAAAGTCGTCACAGTATATTATTATATGATGTTTATGTATTCGTCAGTATGGGGAGTCTCGCAGGCATGTGAAGTATTGTAATCTGGTATGTTTAGGTTTATCTTTAAAGTGCATTAGTTTCAAGGATTTTGATTGGACTATCGTAAATTTGAAAATGTAAAGGACTATTAAATTATTTCAAAGTTTAAGCGAAAGTTGCTTTTTCCCGAAATTAGTGTAGGGAGAGTGGGGCAAAAGAGGCCCCGGGGTAAATGAGGCCACTTAATTAGTTTTTAGCTCCTCCCTTGCCTTATTATGCCAGGGTATAAGAGTTTCTCTTGGTGTTATTATGACACAATCCTTAGCACAGATATTGAGTATAGAGGGTGATTTTCTAACCCTCTAGGCACATGGTAGGAGAAGCGCAAAACTGCGACACCTCCGAATCAACATTTTGAAAGTAGCATCGCCACTTTGGAGAGGCGAGTACTGTGCTACCCAATAATGTGTATTATTTTTATCTTAGTTTATTAATAAAAGTCGAATCCCAACATTTAGTAAATAATTAAAAAAAATTTCACCACTTTCACTATTCTCTCTGACTGCAATGCCTATGAAAAAAGACCCAATATGGCCGATGGGGCCAATGAGGACCATAATGATGAAATAAAATACCACACTGGCATTTAATATGTGTTGTGTGGATCTTCACCAAAACAATTTATGTAAAACGAGTAATTAAGCTTATGTATTGCAAAACTAAATGTACTAAAGCATGTATGTATGACGTTTTTGTGTGTTTTTTTTTACTTTTTTTAAGGGGCCTCATTGCCACACTCCTTTTTAATATCGCCCATGGGGGCACATGGTAAATAACGAAATATTAGTACTGTAATTACTACTGTTGGTGATTGTACACAACTGAACTTTTTTTACTTCAAATATGTCAACACAAAAAAAAGCTTTCAGTAGGGGGACCTCATTGCCCATTTCAGTGGGGCAAATATGGCCACGCGCCACATTATTTAATGTCATTAATATGACAAACTAGACTGATAAGTTTAACATTTCTAAGGATAATGTAGGCCTACTGCAGTCCTAGTATTGGACACATAACCATCTATCTACTGCTTTGCATAAAAAAAAATATAATATGAGATATACAACGGCGGCTCATTGCCCAATCTCCCTGACTTGACTTGTATAATAGACCTAATGATCATCAAGACATCATCAAAACTAAAATATAAATATTCAAATGTTTTCACGAATAGCATACGGATCATTTACGGTACGAAAATGGACCAGCAAAGGTTAAATATTGATTGAACATTTTAGGGTTATTTATAAAAGATAATTTTCCTTGTTTTTAAAGAATTGTTATTCTTTTTTCAAATTTTTGGTCTTTGGGAGTTCTTTTCTGTTCTTATGATTTTTTTCTTGTACTTACGTTGATCTCCACCCCCACCCGTTTTGAACAGTATTGGGTATTTTCTCCACTGCGTCATCAGCTTTCTCCTCCTTTTTTGCGCCCTATTCCTCCTCATTCAGCAGCGGTGATTGCGTGACAGAGACAGACAGGCAAGAAACACTTTTGAAGAAAATGCTGATTCAGGTGAATGGTCATGTTTTGTATGCGTATCTGTTAAGTTTTAAAGGAGTTGTTAGCCTTTGGAGAAGTCCATAATATTATGCTTACCCGGACTTATTGTCGAGAGGAAGCTTGTCGTGTGATTCGCAAGAGTTGCATTTGAAGGAATCCGTGTTGAACGTGCGTAAGAATTGAGTGTATGTTGAATAGTGACATATGTTTGAATGTAGAGAATGTATACAGCCCCAAAATTAGCACATCGATTTATTTTACTTTGCGTAAGATTAAGTCAGAATTAGCACATAAAATATTGTAAATTAGTCTAAGTTACATGATATAAAAATATACCTGGTTCGTGTGCATAACTGGGGTGATGTAAGAAAATAGAATGAACAGAAGATCTCAGAAAGAGCTCAGAAAAGGGGGAAACTTCTGGAATGTCCTGACCTTAGTGATTTCATTAGAAGTGCTTCATGAACTTCTTGAATCCTAGGTGGGCGCACTGCTGCATAATTACACAGTCAGTGGTAGCTGCCTATGAAATCTAAATCTATGCAGTTACAGGTGGAATAATAGAGGCATTCCAGATTAGAGGTAATCGACTATATTTAGCACATGACTCATTAGAGAGGACCAGGATCCTTCTGTATTGTTTGAGAGGAATATATAAAGCCCGGGTGAGAGAAGTGAGTCAGATTACTACCATCATGGTCCAAGTTATTAGCAGAGTTTCCAAGCATAGTGATTCCAGTTGTTCCAAAGTAGTGCAGTGAAAGCAAACATTGTCTCCTATAGTGGACCTTGTCATAGTAGTCTCGATCAACAGTTTCGTCCGATGTGTAGCAGTGTGCGGTTCCGTAGTTGTGGCCTTGAGTTATCCAAGGATAAACAAGCTACAGCAATTTTGGACTTGATATTTAGTCGACCACCGAGCTCCGGGAGTCATTAGGAGCTTTTTTCTTCGGTCAGGACAAGTCGTCCGTGGACACGTCCCACTATTGGCAATTGGAGTTTTGCGCGGGAATATTCGCCAGGACTCTTTGGAAGTTCGGCATCTTAAATGTAATCTTGCTGCAGCCCGCGTCGCGGCACACACCAGGTTAGTAAGTTTATTAGTTCATTAATTAACGAATTTATTATAGATTGATCTTTGATTATTGATACATAATGATGTTTGAATGAGCTTGATTTAAAACACACAATTAAAACAATACTTTGTTCTAAATGTAATCAAGTCACAGTGTATTGTAGTTATTCAGAGTTTGAATCCCCGTAGTTTTGAGGTGGTGGCCTTCGTCAAGGTGACCGTAACAAAATTGGGGGCTCGTCGGGCAAATACACGTAAAAAAAAATACAGTTAAAATATTGAACAAATTTGGATTGTGTGTTAATTTGATATTGTGATATATATTGTTATTTGTGAAAGGAAGGGTTTATACACTATGGCGTTTAACGCAGAAGAGTTGTCAAACGATGTTACGTGGGAGAAGTTTGAGGTGCTCAAAAAGCCAGTATTTAATGGGAATTGGCCAAAGTATTATGGGATGGAAGTTTGGCATTCCATGAGGAAACAGTTAATTAAAAATCAGTTGATACCCCATCTTGTGGAAGAAGATTTGATAGAAGAGGATGTTTGGAAAACACTTAGTGGAAATTCAGATGTGTCAGATAGTCTTTGAAAATGAAACAGTTGGAGATGCAAATGCAATTAGAATGCCAAATGACAAATGTCAAGGAGAAAGAGAAAGAAGACCAGATAGTTCGGTTTTAGAACACAAAAGTTGAGAAAAGGACGGAAAGGGAAAGGAAAGATACGTTGGCTTTAGAGGGGGTTAGAGAAGGAAAAACTTGGTAGAAAAGCCACTAAATACAACAAGAACTAGATGCCAAATTACAAATGGTAACAAAAAAGAAAAAGATGCCAGATTAAAATTGGACAAAAGGAAAAAGAAGATAGGTTACAACTGGAGGAAAGAATGAAGTTGGCAGAAATTGAAACCAACACAAAATTAGAACAAGAAAAGTTAGAAAAGGACACATCAGGCTCCTCACACTCAGGTTTTAATGCCACCAAGAAAACAATAAAATTAGTTCCAAACCTTTAGGGAAACAGAAGTTGAAAGTATTTTTTGCACTTCTAGAAGATTGCCGAAAGTATGAAGTTGGCCTAAAGAGCAAGGGACAAAATTGCTTCAGACTGTGTTTATGGGGATAAGCTAGAGAGATCTACTCGTCCCTACCAATTGATCAGTGCGTGATTATGACGTTAGTAAACGAAGTATATTCTTAAGGCATATGAGTTAGTGCCTGAGGCGTTATAGGCAAAATTTCGGAGTGCGAACAAACTTGAGATCCAAACTCAGGTAGAGTTTGCTAGAGTTCAGCACAAATGTGGATAGGTGGCTCACTTCCTTGGAAGTGAGACAAAAAACAAAAAAAACAAGAAAAAAAAAAAAAACAAAAAAAAACACAAATAAAAAAAAAAATGACTTCAATCAACGTAGGCAGTTGGTTTTAATTGAGCAATTCAAACAGTCCATTCATGCCGATATTAAAACTCATTTGGTTGAACGCGATATAAAGATTTGAAAAATGCCAGCAACAATAGCAGATTGATTACGACATCACACATAAGTTGATTCCAGAAAATATAGGGTGGGCTAATAAGTCATAGTCCATAATTCACAAGAGTTGTAACTCAAATAGGCCTACCAAAGGAGATCATTCCAAATCATGGTACCATTAAAGAAGGGAAAAGTCAGCCAGGTTCCTCCAGTAGGGGAATAAGGTCCTTCTAGTACCAAACCAAATTCAGGGAATGGTTTTAAGTCAGATATAACTTGCACCATATTGCACGGATTCAGGTGTTATTATGTTATGGCAAGCTGTTGGAGTGTGGGAAAGCAGAGGCCATGAAGCAGAAAGTATGCGCCACAGGTGTGCTGTGTCCCTTATGAAACAAAGTTTTTTAGTTCCAGGGCTATTAAAAGAAGATGTTGAGTCTGAGCAAGTTAGGGAAGAACTTGAACCATTGTTTTGGAGGGTCAGTGTCGCTGATGGTGACAAAGTTTTCCAACACCTATAAAAAGATCATGCGTGACACATGTTGTGCCCGTCAGTAATTTTGGAGGGGTCCATTGCCCTTTAGTGAAGTCAGACTCAAAGGTGAAAATGCTTTGATCCCAAGGCTATAGGTATGGATGTTATTAGTGCCCCTCTTCACAAGGTGAATTTGCAGTCTGATTTGGTCTCAGGTACAGTCATAGTAGGAGTAAGCCGAAATTCAAGTCAAAGGTGTTTCAATGTTAGTAGGGAATGATTTGGCAGGCGGGAAAGTGCATCCCGAACCAATGTTACCCACAATCCCTGCACAGAAATGATAGTGATGATAGGAATAGTGCAGTTTACCCAGCGTGCAGTTACTGGAGTATGGCTAGAAAGCCATCGTGAAGCAAATAGTGATACGAAGGAGGAAGACCTTGTCCCTAATGTAGATTTAGAGGACACGATCATGACAAATTTAGATGAACCAGGTCGATTCCCTCTTCAGGGGCGATAGGTTCTCCAAAACAAGAGTTAGGCCGTGAGCAGTTGCATAGTGGGGATAATTGAGGATGAGCCTTAAGTCACATAAGTTAGTTCTTGAAAGGAGAATGATACTGCACTCAAGAAATCTAGTTACAAAGGCAGCTGTAACCCTGAAGGAGTCTGAGGACGTTCCTGTGTTTTTACAAACACAATGGTCTGCTGATGAGGAAATGGATGGCCACCGGCGCTCCGGCAATCTGATGGTGGAAAGTTGTAATAGGTCTGTCCCCAAAGGTGTATCACAGGGAAGTCAACAGCATTGCCCATGATAGTCCTATGGTAGGACATTTAGGAGTCAATAAGACACATGATAGGATTGTGAACCACTTTTGGTGGCCCACTTCGTAAGGATGTTTCGGAATACTGTAGATCTTGTCATACTTGTCAGTCGTTGGCAAGCCTAATCAAAAAATACCGCCCGTTCCTCTGAAACCGATACCGCATTCGGAGAGACATTTAGTAGGGTCATAGTTGACTGTGTAGGACCTCTCCCTAGGATTAAGTCGGGTAATCAGTACATACTACTATCAGTGTGCCTCTACCAGGTGTCCCTGAAGCCATCAACTTAAGACATTACGCTAAAACCGTAGTAAAGGCTTGGACCAAGTTTTTCACTATTGTAGGCCTACCGAAGTCAATTCCGTAAGATCAGGGGTCAAATTCAACATCTGGCCATTTCAGCAAGTGATGATGAGTTAGGGATAGAACAGATTTGTCCAGTGCCTACCATGCAGCGTCCCAAGGAGCTTTAGAGAGATTGCATCAACTCTGAAGAATATGATTCGGACTTAATGTTTGAATTGAGAAGGCGGATGAGGGAGTTCACTGTTATTGTTGACTGCAAGGGACGCAGTTCAGGAACCTAGGTTTCAGTCCCTTTGAGTAGTTTTGCGGCGACCGTTCGCGGTCCCTTGAAACTCCTAAAGGAGAATGGCTGAATGATGAAAATGACACCAAACTGGACTATGTTTCCAAATTAAAGTTAGGTCTTCAATATGACAATGAAATTGCCAGGGGGAATTTGAAGCAAGTCAGACCAAAATGGAAGAAGTGGTAGACCAAGAGCCAAGAGTAGGGTCTTTAGGCCAGAGACCAAGGTTTAGTCTTGTTTCCACTCCCTGGACATCCACTGCAGGACAGATACCATGGTCATAACAGTCGATCACAAAGTTAAATGAAGTTGACTACATAGTCACAACGCCAGATAGGTAAGAGTAGGCAAGTGTGCATGTAAATATGTTGAAAGAGTTTGTAGGTAGAAATGACGATGGCAGTGCAACCGTGTGCTCTGTAAGTCTTGCTGAAACAGTACAAGGATGACAATCATGAATTTGAGATGTTCAAAATTCAAACAGATGATGACAAGCATGCATGACGATCCAATCAAAGTTGCAAAATCAGATGTGCTCAAAGATTTGGGAGACAAAATCGACCATGTTTCAGAAAATCACACAGTGTGGAAATCAAGAGTTGATTCATGAATTTGAGGATAATTTTCCTGATGTCCCCTAGTAGAACCACTGCTGCTTATCCATGATGTGATGTGGGTGATGTGCACCAACAAAACAGCACCCTACAGAGAAATCCTATGAGAAGAAACATCTCAACAAGAGTATAGAGTACATGGTGGAAAATCAAATAATTGAATCAAGCAAAAGTGAATTGAGTTCCCCATGTATTTTGGTTCCAAAACTGATGTGCCATTAGGTTTGTGACAGATTCAGAAGGGTTAAATCAATGTTCAAGGACGATCATTTCCAATACCTCGTATTGATGATTGCATTGACAAATTGGCCAATTCAGAAGACGTCGCAAGTTGACCCTTTTGAAGGGTATTGGCAGGTTCCCCTACTGATCGTGCGAAAGAAATGTCGGCATTTTGCACGCCAGATGGGCTTTTTCAGTATCGGGTTATGCCGTCGGTATGAAAACGCACCAAGCAAACCTTCCAAAGAATGGTAAATAATATAGTTGCGACATTGAAGGCTGTGAAGCCTATGTTGATGATTGATTGTGTACAGTCACTCTTGGGAACAGCACATGGGGCAGCTCCATCGCTTGTTTTAGAAGTTGTCAGAAAACAACTGACAGTCAATTTAGACAAGAGTGAGTTGCCATGCCAATGTCACATATTTAGGCCTGTAGTAGGTCAAGGCAAGGTCAAGCCTGTCAAGGCTAACGTTGGAGCAATTGAGAAGTTCCCCACACCTATACCAGGAAAGAACTTCAGAGTTTCTTAGGTATGGCTGGATATTAAGGAAGTTTTGTCCAAACTTTTCAGATATCGCCAGTCCTTTGACAAATGTGATAGCCAAAAATTCAAATTGTTTGGTCGCAGAATGTGAAGTAGTCCAAAAAATCAAAGCCATACTGATTAGTGACCAGTTCTGGTTGCACCAGGACTTTCAGAAACCATTCAAGTGGCCATAGATGCCAGTGACATAGGGTGTCGTGGATTTCTTTGCAAGAAGGGACGACGGAATAGAAACACCCTATTTCTGTAGTTATCCAGAAGTTAACACGCCCCAAAGACAATTACTCAATATTGAGAAGGAGTGTCTTGCTTTGATTTTGGCATTAGGGCATTTTGATGTATATTGGGGCACCACAGTGCACCCAGGGATTGTTTTCACAGATCACAACCCCCACACCGTCATCGACAGGATGAAAAACAAGAATCAAAGGTTAGTGAGGTGGAGTTTGACCTTGTAAGAGTACAACCTAGACATCAGACACATCAAAGGCAAAGATAATGTGATGGATGACCTATCCAGAATTGTGTAGTTATCAGAACAAGTAAAGCTTTAAAAGGGGAAGTGTAACATTGTGAATAAGTTATGTATTGAAGTTTAAAAATTAAGAGCCTTAAATAGATAACGAAAGTTTGCTTTCAATAAAACTTTCTTCTTTTAAGGGAGGGTGTTACAGCCCCAGAATTAGCAATGATTTATTCATTTTGAAGTTAAAAAGGGAAATTAAGTCATAAAATTAGCACATAAAATATTTAAATTAGTCTAAGTAATGATATAAAAATATCTGGTTCGTGTGCATAACTCGGGTGTGAAAGCAAATAGAATGAACAGAAGAATCTCAGAAGAGTCAGAAAAGCCGGGAAACTTCTGGAATGTAACTGGACTCGTGATTCCATTAGAATGTGCTTCACTGAAATTCTCTGAATCAGCGGTGGCCCACGGCACTGCTGCTAATTGACAACCAGTCAGTGAGAGCTGCGATGAAATCCCTAATCTATGCAGTACATGTGGAAATAATAGAGGCATTCCAGATTATGAGGTAATGGGGACTATAATTTAGCACATGACTCATCTAGAGAGGACCAGATCCGTCTAGTATGTGTGAGAGGATATATAAAGCCTGGTGAGAGAAGATGAGTTAGAGAGTTACTACCATCATGGTCCAAGTTATTAGCAGAGTTCCAAGCATAGTGACTCCGTTGTTCAAAAGTTAGTGACAGTGACAGTAAACATTGTATTCCTATAGTGGACATTGTCATAGTGCTCAGCTCCACCAGTTTTAGTCCGATGTGTAAGCCGTCGTCGGTTTCCGTATTTCGTGGACTCTGAGTTATCCAAGGATAAACAAGCTAAAAGCAATTTTGGACTTTATATTTATAGCACCTCCCAAGCTTTGGGAGTCATTATGAGCTGGTTTTTTCAGTAAGGACAAGTCGTCGTGGACACGTCCCACTATTGGAAATGGAGTTTTGCGCTGGAATATTCGCAAGGGCTCTTTGAAGTCGGCATCTTAATTGTAATATTGCTGCAGCCCGTGTCGCGACACACACCAGAGAGTAAGTTTAGTAGGTCATTAATTAACGAATTTATATGATTGATCTTTGAGTATTGATACTATTGAGGTTTGCAATGAGATGATTTAAACAACACCCCACCCATTAAAACAAAATTACTTTGTTCTAACAATTTAATTCCAAGTTCACAGTGTATGGTTAGTTATTCAGGAGTTTGAATCGTAGTTTTGAGGTGGTTTGGCCTTGGTCAAGGTGACCGTAACATTAATATTCAATATTTTGCATGCATTTTGATGTCAGCGAGGACGGATGGTATTGGAAGCCAGAGTTCTGTCACTTTTTTACAATGGGAGTGATGTTAGCTCTTAAAAAAGAATCTGGGACCACGGCTACTATCAGGAGATCTTTGAAAAAATAAGAGTAAGGACGGAAGCAACCTCTTTAGCGTCTAATTTGAGATTCTGGCAAGGATCTTATCAGGGTCCGGTGGCTTTGGGATGGATCAAAGTCTTTCAACATTTTCAGAAATATCCGACTATAAACTCGTCAACCTTTAAGTCTTAATAAAGGACATTACAACTTTCAGAAAACTATCAGCAAATATTACCCGTGTTTCCTATATGCCGTTATATAATGATTTTCATGTAATCTCCCGATTCTCTGGTTAATACATGGACTGCCACTGGAATTGTAATAATAATAAATAGATGTTTAAAAGGCCGACACAATTACACGGCAGATGCGGCCTCTAGGCGCCCCGAGACAAGGTAAATATCAAAAAAGTAAAATGCATACAAAAATACAGTCATATACTCAAAGAAAGTAAATAAGATATGCGTAAAATACGAATTGATGTTCAGATTTACCTTAGCAATAATATTTTACCCCCAAAAAAAAAAAAGGGGGGGGGGGGGGGGGGGACAGCATACATAGATAGGTGGGGGGGGGGGGGGGGGGGAAAAAAAAACCCCTGGCGGGGACAGAAAAATGTGAAAAAAAGAAACATTAACACAGAAAACAGGATGATTGAGAGAGCGCAAAAACGTACAAAAGTCACTCCAAAGTCTGTGAATATTGCAATGAATTTAAACACCAAAGCATATCATAAATAGGGAGATCAAGAAATCTATGCATATCAGGTCTTTGGGTGAGAGACAGCCAAATTGCCCCAAAGTAGCGGTTTTTGATGACAATTTGCAAAATTTCCAAACAAATGGCTTTTGGGTGAAGAGTTTGCAAAATGTTCTAAAAATTAGAGGTTTGTGGGGGAAAATTTACAAATTCCCCCCCCCCAAATATGAGTCGGTTGGGTGACAGTGGTACATTTCCAAAAATAGGGGTCTTGGGCGATAAAAATATTGGGCTTTGGGTGACAGCGATGCGAAAAAGGGGTTCTAATAACAACCTTACACCAAGATCAGAGTGCCCCCCCCCCCGGAATGATCTGCGTCTCATCCGCCAGTTTTTCAACTGTTTTTAGTGTCACCATTACCGCTCTATGTTGGTATATTTTGTGCAGATACAAAGGTCGATTTTGGAATTTTGTTAAAAAAAATAAAAAAAATAAGGGAGTTTTTTTTTTAATTTGAAGAGTTTTCCAGATTTATTATCTTCTCTCAGTGGCTCATAAGGTTTCTCACTGTCGACACGCCAGTTATTAATTAATTATGGTACATGATTAGTCCTTCAAAGGGCAACGAGAGATTTCAAATAACAGATGTCCCTAAAATTTTGAAATTCTGATTTTTGCAATGGTGTAAAGCATTCTATCAAAATATCCCGATCTGAACGGATTAAGCTGAGAATGATCTCTGTACAAAAAATGTGAAATTTCTAAGTTCCTATAGGACCAAAAGAAATTCAGCTTATGTTTTCTTTTGAAATATAAGCATTATAAAATATAACCTTTTGTTTTCAGTTCAAGCTATTTACTGTAGCCAAATAAGGTAGAGAAGCTATGAGGGTCTCCTGGTAAGACGTAAACTGCATCAGGCAGAGTGAGCAGGTTGTTTGTGGAGGATATATAAAGCCCTGGTGTGTGAGGTGAGAGAAGATGCGTCAGAGTTACATACCATCATGCTCCAAGTGATTAGCAGAGGTTTCACAAGCATAGTGCGTCCAGTTGTTCAAAGTAGTGAACAGCAGTGACAGAACATGCTCTTCCTATAGTGGACATTGTCATAGTTGTAACAGCTCCAACAGTTTTCGTCGGATTGTGTAGCCGTGTTCGGTCTCCGTATTTCGTGGCCTATGAGTAATCCACGGCTAACAAGCTACAGAACTTTTGGACTTTATATTTAGTCGAACTCCGAGCTTCGGGGGGAGTCATTAGGACGCTGGTTTTATTCAGTACGGCAGTCGTCCGTGGACACGTTCCACTATTGGAAATTGGCGTTTTGCGCTGAGAATATTCGAAAGGACTCTTTGCAAGTTCGGAATCTTAATTGTAATCTTGCAGCAGCCCACGTCGCGGCACACACCGGTAGAAGTTTAGTAGTTCATTAATAACAAATTTTGATGATTGATCTTGATTATTGATACTAATTGATGTTTGAATGAGATTGATTTAACACACATTAAACAAATACTTTGTTATAAAATTTGTAATAAAGTTCACAGTGTATTGTCTAGTGTATTCAGAGTTTGAATCCGTAGTTAGTTTGTGAGGTGTTTTGGCCTTGGTCAGGTGACCGTAACAAAATATCAAGTATTTTGCTGCATTTTGATGTCAGCGAGACGGGATGGTAATTGGAAGCCAGAGTTCTGTCACCTTTTTCAAATGGGAGTGATGTTAGCTCTTAACAAGAATCTGGGACAATGCTACTATCAGGAGATCTTGAAAAAATAAGAGGTATAAGGACGGAAGCAACCTCTTAGCGTTTAAGGGTTGAGAATTATGGCAAGGATCTTATCAGTCGGTGGTTTGGATGATCAAATCTTTCAACAATTTTCAGAATATCCGACTATAAACTCGTCAACCTTTAAGCTCTGAATAAAGTGAATACAACCTTTCAGAAAATATCAGCAAAATATTCCCGTGTTCATATGCCGTTCTATAATGCTCTTTCATGTAATCTCCCGATTCTCTGGTAATCCATGGACTGACTGCCACTGGAATTAATAAAATAATAATAGATTTATAAAGAGGCGATACCAACTTACACGCAGGATGCGGCTCTATGGCGCCCCCCCCCGACCCCGCTACAATGTAATAATCAAAAAGTAAAATGCATACAAAAATACAAGTCATTATTCACGAAGATAATAAGATATGAGTTTAAAAATACCGAATTGCGTCGATTACTTAGCAATAAATACAAGCAGCATACTGACGGATGACCTGGCGTGACAGAAAAATGTGAAAAAAAAGAAACATTAACACAGAAAACAGGATGATTGAGAGAGCGCAAAAACGTACAAAAGTCACTCCAAAGTCTGTGAATATTGCAATGAATTTAAACACCAAAGCATATCATAAATAGGGAGATCAAGAAATCTATGCATATCAGGTCTTTGGGTGAGAGACAGCCAAATTGCCCCAAAGTAGCGGTTTTTGATGACAATTTGCAAAATTTTCCAAACAAATGGCTTTTGGGTGAAGAGTTTGCAAAATGTTCTAAAAATTAGAGGTTTGTGGGGGAAAATTTACAAATTCCCCCCCCCCCAAATATGAGTCGGTTGGGTGACAGTGGTACATTTCCAAAAATAGGGGTCTTGGGCGATAAAAATATTGGGCTTTGGGTGACAGCGATGCGAAAAAGGGGTTCTAATAACAACCTTACACCAAGATCAGAGTGCCCCCCCCCCCCGGAATGATCTGCGTCTCATCCGCCAGTTTTTCAACTGTTTTTAGTGTCACCATTACCGCTCTATGTTGGTATATTTTGTGCAGATACAAAGGTCGATTTTTGGAATTTTGTTAAAAAAAATAAAAAAAATAAGGGAGTTTTTTTTTTAATTTGAAGAGTTTTCCAGATTTATTATCTTCTCTCAGTGGCTCATAAGGTTTCTCACTGTCGACACGCCAGTTATAATAATATTATGTAATGATTAAGTCTTAAAGGTGCAACGAGAGATTTCAAATACCTATGTCACCTAAAAATTTTGAAATTCTGATTTTTGGCACTGGTGTAAAGCAATTCTATCAAATTAAATCACCTATCTGAAGGATTTAAGCTAGAAATTTGCTCTGGTACAAAAATTGTGAAATTTCTAATTCCTATAGGGCCAAATACGAAATCAGCTTATGTTTTCTTTTGAAATATAAGCCAATAAAATACACCTTTTGTTTTCATTTCAAGCTATTACTGTAGCCAAATAATAGGTGAGAAGCATGAGTGTTCTCCTGGGTAAGACGTTAAACTGCATCCAGGCAAGTGACAGGTTTGTTTGTGGATTTTTATTAAGTAAGTCCCATCTTACTTCTATAAAATGCAAACATGTGACCGTTTAGCACTCTGTGACTGGCGGTATGGTCCGGCGCCAAAAAACCGAGCGGGCCCCTGGGTTATGTGGGTTTGGGAACTTGCTGCCTTGTGAGGAGTTCCTTGGATGGCCAAGGCTCGTCCCACCGCCGAAAGCTGTTGGGTTGGCGTCAGGAAAGGGCAAATCCGGCCGGAAAACTTTGCTTCATCTTTAGTAATCATGGTCCAGAGTCTAATCATGAATTTGCGAGAACTGCTAGGGCGCTTCCCCGAAGCGACACGTGTCAGCAACCCCCGGTTGGCATGAGAAGTGGACAAGGGGTACCGCGGCAACCACGTCCGCGGCTAAAGAAGCTAGAGTGGAGACCATGGTTTTGGAAAGCTTGAATTGTGGATCTATTACAGGAAAAGGAAGAGAACTGGGTGGGATGTTTGTCAAAGCCTGAACTTCGAAATTCTGTGTGTGCAAGAGACAAAATGGAAAGGCAAGAGCTCCAGGGAGCTAGGAGAAGGATATAAGATATTCTATGGTGGAGAAGAGAGCAAGCAAAATGGAGTTGGTATCATTCTCAGTCCCCAATACAGGAAAGAGTGATAGAGTGGTACGACCATCAGATTAGAAATGATGAACAGATGAATTGGTGATATCTGGAGAGTGTACAACATCATCGCGAGCTTATGTGCTTCCCCAGATTTTTGGGGAAACTGAGGAATTGAAAGAAGCATTATGTGAGAAATTTGAGGTACTGATCCTAAGTGGTGGCTCAAAATGAGAGTTGTTGGGTAGGAGCAGGAACCTAAATGGACATGTTGGTAAACAGCACACGGTTTCCACATCAGGTGCACGGAGGAAGAGGCTAAGGGGAGAGAAATAAAGGGGGAAAGATTCTGGAGTGTGCTGAGAGTGTAGACATGGCAATTGGTCAATACCATTCTATGAGAAGCCAGAGGAACACCTGATCACCTATAAAAGTGGCAGCCATGCGCCCAGATTGACTATGTGTGGGAAAGGAGAACAGATCTCAAGATGATAAGGAACTGCAAGGTACTACCCAGGTGTAAGCAGTAGTGGCCAACATAGACCGGTTATGTGCATTCCTAAAAATCAGACGGGCAGAAGAGAGAAAGCCGGAGACAAAAGGAGATCAATATATGGAAGGCTGAAGGAGAGAAAGTCAAAGAGTATAGAGACAAGGTGAAAGAACCTATATGACAGTAAAAACTGAAACGGGAGAAGAAAACTTGAGAGCCATGAAGACGCATCCCTAGAAGCAGCAACGAGTCTGTGGTTGGGGGCACAGAAGGAAGAAAACACCAGGGAAAAGAAACATGGTGGTGGAGTGAGGAAGTGCAGGCTAAATCAAGAAGAAAAGAGACTTCAAAGTCTTGGCAAAACAGGGAGGGATGACGACCAGAGTAACAAGCTTTACAAGGATGGCGAAAAGGAGACAACGAAAGCCGGTGGGGCCAAAGCAAAACCTGAAGGTCGGACTGGTATGACAACATGGAGACGGAAGAAGGAGAAAATATGATCTATAAGGTGGCAAGGCAAACTAGCCAAGGCACGACAGGACATTGGTGAGGTAGCAGTCATCAAAAACCAGAATGGAGAGCTACTGACAGATGAGGAGGAGATAAGAGGTAGATGGTCGGAGGATTTCAAGCACTTCTAAATGTGGAGAAATGAGGTTACGACCTTGAGGAATTGTCCACCAGTGGGAAGGACCTGTGGCGAATAACCTTGGAAGAAGTGAGCGAAGCTTTGGAAAAAGTATGAAGACTGGCAAAGCGTCGGAGCATCAGGTGTACCAGTTGCTCTTCTAAAAAGTTGCCTTGGCAAGGCAAAGGGAAGAAATGGGCCTGCATTCTCTTGCTGCTGAATCCTGTGTCATGCAAAGGAAATGCCAAATGAGTGGGAACTTAGTGAAATTGTCACCATCTATAAAAACAAAGGTGACCCTGGATTGTTGGCATGTTGAGGGATCAAGCTGTTGTAACATGCAATGAAGGTTCTGGAGAAGATCATAGAGAAGAGGCTACGCAAACTTATTGACATTGATTATGCAATTTGGCCTTTAGCCCAGGGAAATGAACCGCATATGCATGGTTTATCATCAAGCAGTTGCAGGAGAAGCTTCTTGAAGTCAACAAAGATCTCTTTTTCACCTTTGTGGACCTTGAGAAGAGATATGATAGGATCCCAAGAGATCTGGTATATTGGTGCCTGAGGAAGAAGATGGTTCCAGAGGAACTGGTGAGGCCTGGGTTAGAGCTACATACCATGGAGCAAGACTGTGTGTAAGGACCAAATATGGGAAGACCGATGAATTCAACATCCAGGTTGGTCCCTGCACCACGGGTCAGGATTAAGCCCTTTCCTGTTTTACAGTGATACTTTGATGTTATCAGTGAAGACTTCAGAGGAGGTCCTGCATGGGAATTTTGTTATTTGCCGATGACTTGGCACTGATGGCAGACAGTGGGAGAAGGAGTTGCAAGATAAATGGATTAAGTGGCACGAGGGGAATTGAAGCAAAGGCTGAAGTGTGAATACATCAAAGACAGAAGTTTGGTCAGCACAAGGGGAGAAATAAGGCAACAAATCAAGATAGAAATGGTGTAGAACTAAACAGTTGAACAATTCAGTACCTGGGAGAACTCTTGTGAAGACAAGGGGAGGCTCAAATTAGCAGCATTAAGAGCAATAGTAACTTGCAGCAATGGTTAATGGAGAGAACTGGCAGGTGTTATTGGTGACAAAAAGATGCAAGGAGACTGAAAGTCAAGATTTACAACACCATCATCCGTCCAGTGTGTGCTGTACGGTGCAGAGTCTGGACATTGGGAAGGAAGAGGAAGAATTCTGGAAGCAACAGAGAGGAGGATGTTAAGGAGGATAAAAGGCGTCACAATAAGGGACAGAAAGAGGATGAGATATCAGGAAGGAGTTAGGAGTGAATGATATCAACGAGAAAGTGAGAAAGATAAATCCGAATGAGATGGTACGGTCATGTAATGAGGAATGGCGATGAAGGCCCGGCTAATAAAGTGATGAACACTAAGATTGATTGAAAAAAAGGAGACCTAGATGAAGACCCAGAGCGATGGAGGACAATGTAAATCTGACATGGACCACTTTCCATTGTAAAGAAGCGATGCATGAGACAGACATCTAATGGAGAAGAAGACAAAGGCAGCCGACCCGGTGGATCGCCACCCTGCAGATCAGCGGGAAACCAGGCGTTAAGGAGAGAGAGAGAAGCTATTGAGTCTAATCTCTGATATCACTACATTCAGAGACAATTTGATGACTTGAAATCTCCCGTTGGCAACTTTAAAGGCTGACTAAGATATTTTCCCGATGAGGAGCTCACATCAATTTTCAAAAACAAATCAATGTTTTTTGCACGTTACATGATGCTTGTCCCATATACTAGCACTGTTTGAAATAACTAAGCTCAATCGAAGTCCTTCAATAGAACATCACAACTTTGTTATAAAATAATTCCGGCTCCGGAATTTTTGTTAATACACCGTATCCTATGGGCACTGTTATACTGTATATTTATTTTTACTGTAATGAAAACGTAAAATAAATCCGATTCATCCTCTAAAACTTTGGAATTAAGCATTTTAGGTGACTATCTTTGTTCTAGTTGATACCTAGAAAAAGTATATTTCAAAATCTCTGAGTCAGCCTTTAACGATCAAACACAAACACATTGATGGTATATTTTGGAATTATTTTAAAATCACACAAACACACTTTGGAATTATTTTTTAAATATTTTAAAATCCCAAACTTTGGAGCTGTTCTAGATGGATCTAATCATTTTGGCTATGGTTTCATTAAAGTGTCAAAAACAAATGAGGTATTGCAATGATTCGTCATGCGCTACTGCACATACATACATCGCATGACGGAATCAATTGCAATACCTCATTTGGCCTGTTTTTTTGACACTTTTAAAAGGTGCAACAAGATATTTCACATAATTATGTGTCCCCTAAAACAATAAAAGTTATGATGTTTGCCCTGATGTAGGCTTTCCAATCAAAAATATGAACACCATCTGAAGGGATTACACTAAAAATGTTTCTTGGGTCACAAATTTGTAGTAAATTCTAATTTCGTATAGAGCAAATACAAATTCAGCCTATTGGTTTTTAATATTGCCATATAAGGCTACTCAACATCACCTTTTTCTCTCTTTTAAGACTTTCCCTGTAGCCAAATAGCCTACAAGGTAAGAAATCTGTCGAGTGTCTAATCTATATGACAGTACTATATGAACACATGGGTCATCAAATATCCTCCTCGTTGACCTTTATGAAACCGTAGTCCATATTTTTTTCGATTGTTGCATTCCTGATAAAAGTAAGCTTCTGATGACTACAGATTCCCATTGAACGCACGAC
>JAMKCH010071157.1:0-17754 GCA_023653785.1 Ophioderma brevispina
TTAAATCCAAGGTTTGTCACTCTTTCAGTCACCTTAACCTTAAACATTAATCTCAGGAATTAAGAGAATGCCATCATCGATTCTAAAATTGCTCTTGTATATCACACCGTTTTTGTTGCCTGTATGATTCATTATTAATCGACATAATTTTAGAAGGTTTAAACTTAAAAGTTCATGACAAACGACCTAATTTAAGCAGATGTAAACTGAAAAAATATTAGTCTTTGGTGCAACCTAAAATCAGTAGGCATGGTGCCTTCTTGTCAAAAGTGTGGTTTTTTTCAATTACGTCATCTTTATAAACTATGGGAACAAATTGTATCATCAACATCAACAAACATCGACTAAAATGAAGTTAACTTTTCCATCCCATTTGGTGATAGGCCAAACAGTTTTTGTTTTAATTTCCACATAACATGGGACTTCGTGCTATTAGTTCTGTCTGCATTATAAGATCAGGTGTACTCTATAGAACACTATTAATAAATTTTATCTCCTGACCGAGCGATGTGTTTCTTAGGTTTTTATTAGTCATCAACATTTAGCCCCCCCCCACGAAACCTGTTTACTCTATAAGACTTCATGAGGACTGTCATCGATGTTTTCCTCCTTAGACTTAGATATTAAATGACTTCTCAGATCACGCCCCGCTGTTTTGATGTCCATAGAATTAGAATATTACATTTTGCACTATAACCACTGATAACCTTTCCTGGTATGAAGCGTTAAAAGCATCTCCTTAATCTGTTTTTCACCTTTTTTACCTCACGACTATTTCTTTATCCACTATGCAAATATTTGCGCAATTCTGTTTCGTATTTCCATCTTTTCCGCGGTGCGCCCTGCCCGCGCTTTTTGCAACCCTGAAATTGTACTTCCGTTGGCAAGGATTTTCAGGTGAGTTTTTTTCCTTTCTCGCAAGCCCGATTTGTCGATGTTTGACATGTCCATTACAAATAAATAAAAATGTTTCATGTTAATTATCAGTTTAATATTTCTTTATAATAAAAGAAACGATGCTTGACATAAACAAACGCATAACAATGAAACTGGTGTTAGTCTTTCATGTCTTTGTAAATTTTTTCTTCCAAAGGTTTGCGTAAAACTTTATAACGTACCAATCTCATTTTACCATTAACACACACACACGCACACACACACACATACATTTGCCCCGTGGACTTTATTTATTAATTGTGCTCGAATTTAATTTAAAAAAAAACTTTTTATGCCCATCTTTCAATGTGATTACGAAAGTCACAGCGTATTAATATCAGTCATATGAAATTAACCTGCGCCAATGCCCCCAAAACGCGGCAAACGCGTCACGTTTGACGCCCGCGTACTTAGCGTTTCAAGCCTTCGCATTTCGTTGCGCTATACGCGTCACCGGTTAACCCAGCTTGGTTTTTAGAATTCTATTTCCGCTAAGTAACAAAAAGTACATCTTTAGGTTGCTCGTAAAAAATTTCCCCAAAGCCGATTTTGGCCGATTTGGATATGTGTAGATGATTAAAAGCTGAATCCGACAGTACCAAAATTGTCGCCCGAGGAATTAATTCGAGGCTGAACTTCCCTCCGACTAACTAAAGTGCTAGTAAAGTTTTTAACTTGGTCCTTTTATTACTTGAGACACAAAGAAACCAAGAGTTAACTCCTAATTGCAGTGGGAGTTTATTTTAGTAAATACCTCCCCATTGAAATACATGCCAAATATACTGTACATGTTTTTGAAGCGAGATTTCGAACTGAAGCGGCAATATTTTTGCATACAATTTAGTATGGATTGGATGGATGGCAATCAATGGATTAATGGAAATTGATGACATTTTTGTGTCAATTATGGGGGGGGTCTTCTCGATTCGTTTTTCCGATAAGAGACCCTAAATAGCGACCGTGCTATTTTCCACCCTTTTCATCGAACACTTTCTGCTACATTATGTATAAGTTGGATTTTGTTGAACAGAAAACACATTGAGATACGCACCATTGCCAGAAAATCATTCCGTTTCATCAACTTCAAGGAATCCCCAGTCACCATCTTGAAATTATTAGTCACAAAATGAGTGATAAGGTCATTTGCATATATAACTTGTGTCCAACTATAGCCTCATCTTCAGGATACAAGGTTTTAACAAACATAACTTTTCTATATGAGTGACAGAAGAATTTGACATCGCGATGACTATTAATCGCACGGGAAGCGATGGCTTCTGCACATGCGCATTGCGCAGTAAGCTCCGAGCATGAGCATAACGCAAATTGGCTTCACACCAAAATGGCCATTGGAACGTAATCCAGCAGCTTTTATTTATCATGAAGTTTTTGGAACCATATTGATAAGACCTCAATAAGAGAGCAATTTTAATAAGGTTATTTTCGCTATCGCCACTCTACATCTAAATTGTTGGACAGAATCCTGAATCGAACACACGCAAGCGTGGACTGCGTGATCCAGGAGGAACATCGCACCTCTTTCGCGACGTGAATTGGTCGAAGAATGCACCGAACCTCCACGTAGCTTGTTATGCTTACATGAGGTGTGCGTATCTCCACATCCAATTAATTATTAATCCCACTGACTTTGCATAGGATTAGTGCAATTTTGTGTAAGTGCGGTCGACGGTGCAATGATCGGACCCCTATTTTGAGTACGATCCATGCAGTCTCTGAACTGGATTTTACAAAGCATTACTGACGGATTAAAAGGTGATATAATATGTACTATAATCCCAAGTTTAACAAAAAATGGGATTTTTTAGGGTGAATTATCGCCCCCTTCGCCATAGCGAATCCCGACTGGATCTTTTTTGAAGCAGGACCAGGAGTACTAGCCTAGCTTGCATTCAACCAGAAATTTTGAGTTGGAAATTTCTACTGAAATTGTTTTCATTGAAATGATAATTATTTAACTTAACAAGAGCACCCAATTGTGCTGTAGCTCAGGCAGGTTATTAATATTGGCACAACCACCCTGGGGGGCGCAACATTTTCTATTGTGCAGATATTAATCTTGAAAAGTCCCCCACATAGCATAGTAAGAGACGTTTCGAGAGCACCCCGTTTTTAACATTTATAGTATTTTTATTTCCCTTTCTTTTATTTTACACCACCCCGGGGGTCACATTTTCTATTGTGGCTGATATTAAATCGTGAAATTTCCACATGAGCATAAGTAAGAGACGTTTAGGAGCAGTACCCCTGGTTTGGCATTTATAGTATACAAATATAGACTGCTCATGGGGGAGATGGTGAGAAATATTGCCCAGATGATCTTGAGACCAAGGCCTACTATTTAGAGCAGCCCGCAGTTTCAAGATCATCAAGGATGCCCTTTAGTCGCCCACATGACCTTTCCCCCACATCTGTGAACACCTATATGGGCCCTTGTTCTTGGTGATTATAGGCAATTGATATGTGGCACGATAAGGAAATGATAGATTTTTCAAAGATTCACCTTTAATTGGCCCACACGACCTTTGACCTCACCTCTGTGAAATTTGATAGGTTTTATTTTTCATTTGAGAAAGGCAGTCAGGAGAGTAGTAGTGTACGAGTGTGTGCTTACACAGAGCAATTATTTATTCCATCGAAGAGGTGTATAAAATCGGAATAGATAAAGCCACTACATTGCAAGTTACCCTAGCATATGTGTAGCAAGCAAATGGGAATTGGCAGAATATACACTCATCAAGATTGGGGTGGTCTTGTTACATGTAGCCGTGCCAAGTCCTCTGGTTCCAATTATTTTAAGAAGTATTTAAAAAAAGAAAAAACCTAAAAAATTAATTTACATTTCCTAAGCAGGCTAGAAACAAAACTTTTGATTGGAATGAAAGCACACCCATCACCAGTGGAGAACTCTCAGTCATTGACATGTAATGGAGATATGGACCCATGGTTTTGAGAGTACCATTATGTTGTACAATGCCCTAGAATAGCACACACTATCAGTTACAGTATACTCATAACCAGGGCCCACAGTTCAGTGTGTTGAACTTGTACAGCATTGACCATGAAAACTGATTTGTGTATTCTAGGTAGGTAGCATATATTTAGACACAACACTCAGGGGTGGGTTTTCTAAATACACTTGTGAATGAAAGCTATGAACTGTGCCATAGGAGCTGATACTTCATGCCTCATAGTGAAAGCATTGTTTTTATAATCCTGTTTCATGTAAGGTTCAATATTGAATTCGGGTGCCATGGACTGTGGTCAAAAATATTTAGAATACTATTTGATTGGAAAATAAGGTGGATGCCTGAATTATACTGTGGTATATCATCTCTCTAGATACGAGAGGGTTATCCTATGATCTTTTCAAGTATTTACACTAACAATTAAGTACTAAAATACTCGCTTAGCGATGGTTGTCTTTTAAAAGACTATCTTGTTGATTGTACACTGACAAGTTACACTGTGCCGTTTGAGGAGCAGAAGCCTGCAAAATTGTCAGGATTGCACATTTAAAGTTGAGCCTAGATTTCTCACCCATAAAACACAGAGGGAAGCAAACCAAAAGATCGATGAGTCATGAAGTCCTATAAACGCAATAAGTTTCGTAAGAAGGCTGACCCCCTCCCCCGTACCTCTAACATAATAAGAATTATCGAAATTTTCATGCCGTTTTCTGCCAATATTTGATAAGTTTGTTGGGAATCACAGGATGCCCCTTGCGTAAGCATGGTAATTTAATGTACGTATAGATCTTGGCAGTTTATTCTCTATGATACGAAAAAAAAATCACAACTGTTTTGGCATCCAATATAACCGTACAAAATGTGTTATAGATTATAAACAAATCACACATTCCCATAACGATCGCTTTTATAAGTGTTCTTTACAGATGGGGTTAGAGATCTCTCTTACTTCCTTAGACTTATTTTTAAGTCAACGAGGACTGGAAAAATTCGTGACAAAACATTTTTTGGACTTCAACATTTAATCCATGTAAAAGGCTCTCTACTTAAAATAAGTCCTTTGATTTGGAAATAACATTTAAATGAGTTAAAACTCATCATTTTTAAAAGATTATATTTTAATTCTAACGGAATTGTTTTTAATCCCAAAGGGTTGTTTTGTCATAATTTCGTCACCTTAGACTTAAATAAATCTAAAGGAATTAAGAGAGAATGCATAATCGATCTAAAATTGCGTCTTGTATATCACAAGTTGTTTGTTGCCTTGTAGGAGTCATTATTACATCGACGAATTTAGAAGGTTTAATTGAAAATTCATGAAAAACCGACCTAATTTAAAGCAGATGGACTGAAAAAATATTCGTTTGTTGCAACCTAAAATCAGTAGGCATGGTGCACTTCTGTACAAAGTGGTGTTTTTTTTGTCAATTACGTCATCTGTATAAACTAAGGAACAAAGTGGTATCGCACATCAACAAACAATCTACTAAAATGAAAGGTTAACTTTTCCCATCCCATTGGTGATAGGCAAACAAACAGTTTTGTTTTTAATTTCCAAATAACAGGGGATTTCGTGCTATGCTATGTAGTCGGTTCTGCATTATAAGATCAGGTGTTTACTCTATAGAAAACTATTACTAAAATTGATCTCCTGACAGAGCGATTTTTTAAGTTTTTAGTAATGTAATCAACATTTGTAGCCCCACCCCCCACGGAAACCTGTACGTCTATAAGGACTTCATTCGGACTTTCATCGATGTTTTCCTCCTTAGACTTAGATGAGTAAAAATCAGATCAGACCGTGTTTGATGTACCATAGATATTAGAATTTAAATTTTGGCACACTTAACCAGCTGATAAACCTTTTACTGGTATGAAGCGTAAAAGCATATCTTAATCTTGTTTTCACCTTTTTTACTCACTCTATTTCTTATCCATAGGCAAATATTTGCCAATTCTGATTATTATTCCCAAGCTTTTCCCGGTGCGCCCTGCTTCCGCGCGTTTTGCAACCCTGAAAATTGTATTCGGTGGCAAAGGGGGAATTTCAGGGGTGAGTTTTTCTGTCTCGCAAGCCGATTGTCGATGTTGACATGTCCCTTACAAATAAATAAAATGTTTCATGTAATTATCAGTTCATTTCTTTAGAATAAAAAGAAAGAGAAAAGAAACGGATGCTGACATAAACACAAACGCATAAACAATGAAACTGGTGTTAGTCTTTCATGTCTTTGTAAATTTTCCCTAGTCCAAAGTTGCGTTAAACGTTATAACCGGTACATCATTTGACCACTTAAAACACACAACACACGCAGACACACACACAGATTTGCCCCTTGGAGTTTTTATTAATTGTGCTCGAATGAATAAATTATGAGCCCATATTCAATGTGATTTACGAAAGTCACAGCGTAGAATATCAGTCATTATGAAATTAAACCTGCCGCCAATGCCAAACAAAACGCAGCAAAGCGTCACGATTTGACGCGCGCGTATAAGCGTTTCAAGCCGTCGCATTTCTGTTGCGATATACGCGTTCCACCGTTTAACCCAGCTTGTTTTTTAGAATTCTATTTACGCTCTAATGTAACCAAAAAAAAGTAAATCTTTAGTTGCTCGTTAAAAAATTCCCCCAAAGCGGATTTTAGCCGATTGGATATGTGGTAGATTTGATTAAAACAGCATCAAACAGTACCAAAAATGTCGACCGAGGAATTAATTCGAGATGATCTTCCCTCACGACTGAACTAAAGTGCTTCAGTAAGATTGTTCTGACTTGGTCCTTTTATTACTTGAGACACAAAGGCTAGAACCACAGAGTAATTCCTCATGTAGCGGAGATTATTTTAGTAAATAACTGCCCCATTGAAATATGCAATATACTGTAATGTTTGAAAGCGAGGAGTTCGGGAACTGAATAGCGGCAATTATTTGCAGACAAGTTTAGTATGGATTGGATGGATGGCCAAAATCAATGGATTGGAAATTGATTGAAAATTTTGTTGTCAATGTATGGGGGGGTCTTCTCCAATTCGTTGTTCCGATAGAGGACCATAAATAGCGACCGTGCTATTTTCCACCCGTTTCATCGAGCACTTTCTGTACATGAGGTAGAAGTTGGGATTTTGTTGAAAAGAAAAATCACATTGAGAAACGCACCATGCCAGGAACATCATTTCGTTTCATCAACTTCACGGAAATCCCAGTGCACATCTTGAAATATAGTCAAAAAATGAGTGATAAGTCATTTGCATATAAACTTGTGTCCAAAAGCTATTTAGCCCCTCATCCTTCAGGATACAAAGGTTTAAAAAAACAATAAACTTTTCTTAAGAGTGACAGAGGAATTTGGACATCGCGATGCATAAATCCGAAATGTGAAGCAGTGGGAGGTAGGCAAATCCCGCTTTTCATCGCCAGGAGGACAAATATAAGATTTTCCGAGGCATGAGCAGTAACAGCAAATATGGCGTGCACATCCACAAATGCCATTGGAACGTAATACCAGCAGCTTTGAGTTATCAGGAAGTTTTGGAACCATATTGATACTAGCCTTCAATAATAGAGAAATTTTATACAAGTGTATTTTTTCGCGGATCGCCACTGCTACAGTCTAAATTGTTGGACGAATCGAACCCACGCAAGCGTGGACTGCGTAGCCAGGGGAACATCCACCTCGTTCGCGACGTGAATTGGTCGGAAGAAATGCACCGAACCTCCACGGAGCTTGTTATGACTTACATGAGGTGTGCGTATTTCCACATACAAGTCATATTAATCCCATGTTGTACTTGCATTAGGATTGTGCATATGTGTAAGTGGCGGCTCGACGTGTGCAATGATGGAACCACCCTATTTGAGTAAGATCAATGCAGTTTGACTTGGATTTACAAATCATTACTGACGGATTAAAAGGTGATATAATTGTACTATAATACAAAGTTTTAACAAAAAAAGGTGATTTTTAGGGTGAATATCGCCCAATTCACCATAGTCGAATCCCCGAACTGGATCTGTTGAAGCCAGGACAGGAGAGAGGTACTAGCCTAGCTGCATTAACCAAGGAAACTGTTGAGTTGTTGGAAATTTCTAACTGAAATTGTTTTCATTGAAATGATACTATTAACTTAAACAAGAGCACCAATGGTGCTGTAGCCTTGCGCAGGTTATTAATATGGCACACACCACCCTGGGGCGCAAAACATGTTCTATTGTGCAGATATTAATCTTGAAAAAGTCCCCACATGCGCATAAGTAAGAAAGACGTTTTCGAGTAAGTTAGGAGTAGACCCGGTTTTACATTTATAGATTTTTTATTTCCCTTTCTTTTATTTGACACCACCCAGGGGGTCACAACATTTTCCATTGTGGCGAAATTAATCGTGAAAAAGTCAACACATGAGCATAAGTAAGAGAAGTTTAGGAAGTTAGTACCCTGGTTTGGCATTTATAGTATACAATAAGACTGCTCATGGGGAGATGGTGAGAATATTGCCCCAGATGATGGATATGAGACCAAGGGTAATACTATTTAGGAGAAGGCAGCAGTCTCAAGATCATCAAGGATGCCCCTTTAATCGCGCCCACATGAACTTTCACCCAACATCTGGTGACACCTATATGGGACTTGGGTCTTGATGGATTATAGCAATTGATATGTGGCACGATAAGGAATGATAGATTTCAAGAATGCACCTTTAATTGGCCACACGGAACTTTGACCCAACTCTGTGAAATCCAGGCTATGTGCATTGTTCACGGTTCTTCTGACAAGTCTCGAGATTATAGCGAATGATTTTGGCAAAAAAGGGAATTTTAAGATTTCAAGAAGCCACTTGAATTGGCTATGGACCTTTGACCCTAAAACTGTGAACACCCCATGGATCTTGGGTCAAAGCATATGACCAAATCTAGTGATTATAGCAATTGATTGTGGCACAAGAAAGGGAATATAGATTTTCAAAGAATGCACCTTTAATTGGCCACACGACTTTGACCCAACTCTGTGAAATCCCCTCCTGTATGTGGCCTTGGTTCGCTGGTTATTTGACAAAGTCTAGAGAATAGGCAATTATTGAGTTGGGGCACAAAAAGGAATTTATAGATTTTCAAAGAATGCCCCGTTAATTGGTATGTGACCTTTGGCCCAAAACTGTGAACACCTCATATAGACCTTGGGTCAACAGTTCATCTGACCAATCATGATTATAGCAATTGATTTGTGGCACAAGCAAGCGAATTTATGTAGATTTCAAAGGAATGCACCTTTAATTGGCCCCCACACGACCTTTGACCCAAATCTGTGAACACCCCCACCATATCTTGGTCAGACGGGTTCTTCTAACCAAGTCTAGTATTATTAAAAATTGTTTTGTGGCACCTAAGAAGGAATTAGCGATTTTCAAAGAATGCCCCGTTTAATGCCCAAATGACATTTGACCCAAATCTTGAACACCCCATATGGACCTTGGGTCAGCGCAGACTTCTTCTACCAAGTCTAGTGATTATAACAATTGATTGTGACACAAGAAGGAATTATACACTTTTCCAAAGAAGGCCCCTTTAATTGGCAACGTGACCTTTGACCCAAAAATCTGTGAAACCCCCACACGGCCTTGGGTCAGCGGTTTTTCTGACCAAAGCTAGTGATTATAGAAAGTGATTTGTGGCACACAAGAAGGAATTAATAGATTTTTAAAGAATCCCTGTAATTGACCTCAAGTGACCTTGACCCAAATCTGTGTGAACACCCATATGGAATTGGGTCAGCGGTTCTTCTACCCAAGTCCCCAGTGTATATAGCAAATATGATTTGTGGCACAAGAAATGGAATATAGATTTTCAAAGAAAAAAAAAGAATGCCCCCTTTAATAGGGCCACGTGACCGTTTACCCAATCTATGAACACCCCATTTGGATCTTGGGTCAGCAGATCTTCTAAAACCAAAGTCTTGTGAGTATAACAATTGATTTCTGTCACAAGAAGGAATTTATAGATTTTCAAAGGAATGCCCCCTTAATTGGCCCATGTGACCTATGGAACCAACTCTGTGAACACCCCACATGGGCCTTGGGTAAATGATATTATGACCGATTTTCGCTGCAATCGCCCCAAGCGTTTGGCAACAAGATAGATCGATAGATAGATAGATAGTAGATAGATAGAAGATAGTAGATAGATAGATAGATAGATAGATAGTAGATAGATAGATGATAGATAGTTAGCTAGACTAGATAGATAGATAGATAGATCGATAGGATAGAGTGATAGTTAGATAGAGAGATAGATAGAAAGAATGATAGAAAGATAGATCGATATAGAGTAATAGAGAGACAGATAGAGTGATAGTTAGATAGAGAGATAGATAGAAAGAATGATAGATCGATAGATGAGACTAATTAGATAGAAGATAGAGAGATTAGAGAGATGACGATATAGATAGATAGATAGATAGATAGATAGAGATAGATAGATAGAGAGATAGGATATAGATAGATAGATAGATAGCTAGATAGATAGGATAGAGAGAGATAGATAGAGTCCAACACATCTGCCATCTAACAATAGCTACGTATGCTGAGCTACTAAAAATGAGGGGTCAATAATGTCTATAGTGCAAAAATTGTCCCGGAGTTATGACAAAAGTAGGTTGCCAGATAAGTTCAAAATTTTGTGACCTGGCAGTGTCAAGCTTTCCATGTACAAAAAGGTGCTTTTAGGCTTATTTGACAAACGGAGGGTCAAATTACAAAAAAGACGCCTTTTATCCACAAACATTAGTAGCATACACCCCATGAAACATGGTTAAACTAAGTATCAAAGATTAGACATATTCTTTTTTCCCATTGTCTGTGGATCTAGAGTCCAAACTAAAATTTTGTGATTTTCCCATAGGATTACACAGTTAAGCTACAGGTGATTGTACGAGGTAAAAATTTTGTGAGGTTAAGATTTTGAAGCCTGCCCCCGCCTGCTGGATGCGGCATTCCTAGTATAGCTCGTTCACGTAGCGTTGCACGAGATGATAGTAGGGGATCATAGCCAGAAAAAGCCAGAGCAACCTTCGGCTAGATTCCTAGCCAGCCCCGGCAGTTTAGGAACCTGGATTTTGTTATATATCTTTCCAATACATGATTTCCAATATAACCTCAGTGAAAGATCATTTAAACATTAAAAATATTGTTATTTGTTTTATTGTTTTTATGTTATTTAATTAACCCCAAAAAGAGTTTTATTGCCTTACCTAGCTAGTGCAGTGATTTCACACCTTGTAAGGACCTGAGTCCAAAGACCCAACACAAGGTATAGGTTGCTAGTTCAAAATCCTCCAGCAAGACAATGAAGAATTATGTACTGAGCCAACTATCACATCATGACAGGACCATTCGGGCCAGTGCTGGACACAACAATTGCAGTTTCAAATTAAAACCAGATGCCATAGTTTGATGGGTAGATTTTTGTAGTAAAAACAAAATGTGGTACATGTACCTTGAGTATGGAGCAAACCTAGACTAGTATTAAGGAGATTCTGGTTTGCTTACCTGCTTATCTTTCAATATAAAACGTATGCTTGAACTTTGTTTGCTCCTATACGAAATTAGAAATTTCATTCACAAGTTTTTGTAGCCAAAGAAGGGCATTTCTTTCTCAGCTTCCTCCTTTCAGATGGGTTAATTTTTGATGGAAAGCTTTACACATGCAAAAATCAATACTTCCAATTTTTTTGGGACCCTGATAGTGATAATTGAATCTCCTCATTGCCCTTTAAGGCTAAGGTCAGTTTTGTATAGTGGAGCACACCTGATTTTGGGAATTTCCAATCGGCACTAACTTTTTTGGTTTTTAGCAAGTGCTTACAAACTAAATACTTGTCCACTTCTCATAATTTTGGCTTATTTTTTAAAGCCTATTATAATTCTTCTTTTCAAAAATGCATTATTTTTTCACATACGTTTTATCGTTGTCTTTGTAATTAAGCAAAATGATAACGAAGTCAACTGTGAAGGAGCCGCGGTGCAGTAAGCCGCGGTGCAACCTCCTGTTGAAAAGTCTATGGGAATTTGGGGTTTTTGACATGCTTAGTATTTTTCAAATGGTTGTTAAAATGCAAACAACTTTTGATATGGATATGTTTTTCTCATTGCACAGTTCCAATATACTATCTTAGTATAAAATCCAAGTACTTAAATCGATTGACCTATTTAAAATGGTTAATTAACTTTTATTTAATTAACCGTTAAACATCCTGCAATTAATGCGATTCATTTTCCACTAAACAAAGCATTAACCACAAAATAATCTTTTTAATTTTTAAAAGTCAAGCAACCACATATAAATTAAATTGACCACCTATTATTCTTTTCTTTCCCAAATTAAATATGGCCATTTTCACTTAACTAATTAATACATCTATTTACACCTCATTTTTGCCATTTTGATAGGCCTATTTGCATGTGGGACGATGGTCCTAATTTTCATCCTAAAAAACGAATTACAAACAGATCAGGATTGGCTAAAGAGATGAAATGAAGTACTGGTTCAATAGCAAGTGTATTAATGTTGGATTGATGTTCCAGATTTTTCAAAAAGGCCACTCTCTACTGCACACCTCGATCATGATGACATAATTTGTTTGTATATCGCATAATATCATATTAATTTTGAACACCACCCCGTATGTGTTTCCCATTTGAGAGTGGTATGGTCTCTTAAATATAATATTAAATACATTAACTGATCAAAATTTCTTACAATTAAAGGACGCAGCCCAACAGCAGTCTGATTATAAGGTACAAATTATCCAGCCTATAAAAATATGTACACAATATGGGCATCATTACTAGTTTGAATTTCATACCACCCTGTACAAAAAACTACTTTGTTTACCTGTCCAGATCTTGTTATTATTCTTTCGAAGATTTACAGCAAGTACCAATGCTTTCTTACTGTTTTACATGCTCATTTTGTATGCTTCTTAATAAACGCATGTTATTTTCACAAAATGTGTCTATTTTTGCCACCCCTGTATGTCACTTGTCCCATAAGCTGATTCTTCCAAATTTTAATGGTTTGAAAGCCTATAGTTCTGCCTGTAAGATTATAATTACCTTTCAGTACTACTTGTCTTCAAGATTTTTCATCATCAGGTAACTTATTAAGTAAAAAATGTGTATTTTTGGTTTGCAACCCTATATGTTTCTCACAAATACCCGTATATCAATGTCACATTGGCAAATATAAGTCCTTACACCCTCAGCTTCAGAAAATGTATGGTTTTTAACTATAGTGTTGTACATCATGTTAATGCTATACTCTCATATATAGACATGGTGAATTTACTTGATTTTCTATGATGTAACGCTAGGGGTCCCCACTATAACTAACACATGACCATAAATTATGCAAGATTGAGAAAAATTAATACTCTATTACAAGTTCTTTTTCTTTTAACAATAAGCTACAATAGATGGGGGCCAAAGGTTGGATCTGATAAGTGAACTATATCTCTAATATTTCCAAAGAAAAAACTCACCAAGACTCAAGTTTTAAAAAAAAAAAAAAAAAAAAAAAAAAAAAAAAAATTGTAAACTAAAAAAGGCTATGGCTTTAGAACATATAAAAATAGTAGGTTTAATAAACAAACTATAAACACACCCCCTCTCCACTTACTCCAACAACCCTCCACACAAGGCCTCCCCCATCCCCATTTAGACTAACCACCCAGTCTAACACCACAATAATCCTCAGCTATCATCAGGATTACACAACAGCCCTGGATACAGCCTTTTCCATGATGGAACAATCAGAGTTGATTTGCCTTCAACCACCTTTAAGGGTTCATGCTACAATTAGGCAAAACTGCTCAGCTGCTCTCTAGGGATTTTCATCCCTTCCAATCTTTGCATTTTGCATCCAGTGGTCCCGCAAAGCCACCTATTTTCCACCTATTTTCACCTACATGTATGGCTCACTCAAAATCTAACTGCAAGATTCAGCATATTAGGGCTAATGAAAGTTATTCCCAGTTTTCCCTGACTCCGTCAGAAAGAAATGGGCCGATCAAATGATTCATTATTTAAATAATTCATTATTTCATATTTTCCAATGTTGAAGACAAAACGATTGTTTTTAAACTAAAAAAATAACGTGATCTACTCATGAATGATGCATTTTAATCACTGTTTACGATGGGGGGGGGGGGGGTAGAAGAATCGGAAAAACGTCCATTGTTCCTAAGATCCCATACCATAACAATTTACTTTGGTTCCCCCCCCCGGCTCCTTACACTACTTGCCGTGTTTTCTATTAACCCCGATTGATTCTTGACTAGGTAGTCACTTTGCAAAATTGGCTGCGTTAACATGATTAATGGATATACCACCAGCGCATTGACTCGAGACTAGTTTTAGTCTCGTCCCGACAGGCTTCATATCAACCACGTCAATTGACGAAGTTTACACTTGCAGCCTGTAGTAAAAGGCTAGCTAGGTTGAAAGGGGAATTTCTACCGTGCACTGGGTAAAACAAGCTATTTAGCATGTTTCAAATAAATGATATAGGAAATTTACTATCAATCATAATTATTTTAAAAAAAATACCATATTATGAAAAATAAATTGATGTCTGGGTTTAGATTTAGATAAATACAGGTATTTGCCGAACATTTGTGTTATTATTTGTTTTAGCACGGGTACTGCTATGAAATAATAAAGCACACCATGGTGTTCTAACCCGTCATTCATTTCATTTGTCCATGTGTTTTTTTTTGTCGGGTTTTTTAAAACTAGTATGTTTGTTGATTACGGAGCTACTGTGGTGTAAGGGAAAATAGAGAGGAGGGAAGGTATTTTGTGCACAAAAGACGCATAGTGACATTTCTATGTGAAGTATTACCTCCAGAGACAAATGGTGGCTTACGTGCCTTCCTTTGTTTGCATGTACAGTATTGTTAGTTGGCATAAAATGTGTTCAAGAAAACTGTGTTGTAAATTAGTAGAGGCCATATGCGATTCAACCTTGAACAAACTCTAATAAAAAAAAGGCCTTTTTGTATATTTGTAGGGCTATATGTGAATTATTATGAAAAAAATTTGTCCGGCTTTCTGGCAGCAGGCGGTGGTCAGAATATTCAAGGTCAAAGTCAATGACCTTTATAAGGCATATCATGGATCATAACTCCTAAACCAATGGGTCAAAAGCACGAATGAGGTGTCCTTATAACGAAAGTTTTTGGGGTCAACAAACCCAATTAGCGTACAAAAAACGATCAAATTCACCCTTCCTTGATTTTCGAAATCCTATGCCTCCCCTGTATCTGCATGAACTTTGTACTTTAAACTTTTCGCCCCTCTCAACTCATTTTAAAGTGTGTGTGGTAAGACGTCACCTTGTATTTCATAGTTACCAAGCTCTGACCCTTCTGATTTTGGTATGTTTATTGGTATAAAGTCTTCTCTTTCCATTGAATCAAAACATTCCAATAGGCCTCCATGACTCATAGTAATGTCTTATCAAAGTAATAATTCATGGGACTTTGATTTCTTCCGATTGTTGCTAAATAAGCCAATTTCTATTTTGAGTTAAAAATACAGGAATATCCGCGTACGAAAATACGTTCCCGGAGCTTCGCCTGATGCTACTCTAAAATTTGGCCTTCACGTCGGTTCAAATTTGGATTTTTTTCGGGGATGGGACTACTCTGTTTACATCTCTGATAAACAACTTGAGTTTTCCGCCGTCTTTCTGTGGCATACGGCACTGGTCCCCGTGGTCAGGGGGAATGTAACTGTTGGCAAACTGTGCAATAGGAAAGTGGTGACAATAAACAAGGATGGGGTGTAATCAGTCCCCCAGCCTATGCAGGTAGATTCTTTCAGCGATTCAGGTGGTGCCGAGATGGGACATCAGCTGATCGCCTCCCGTGTTTCGGAGTGAACACTGGTTTGCTGGAACATCTCCAGGAGGGTCCAATCCAGACACAGCCAATGTCAGAGGCGTGGTGGAGTGGCAGCTCTAAGACTTTGCAGTTTGCCCGCACAATCTCTAGATGGTGCACCATCCACACTTGGATCTGTTCGCCCTAGATCTGAATCGTCAGATTGTGGCATATAAGGGGCCTACTCTTGGACCCCTAATCCACGGGCAGTCAAACGGGACGGCATGGCAGTGGACTCAGTTCCAGGAGTGATACCCTATGCTTGATCATAGCTTCTCTTCTCCAGGTTGCATGAATCCCAAAAGTCTCGAGTGGCTCTGTCTCGAGACTGCCTGGTCCGGCTGGTAGCCCTTCAACAACTGGCACTGTGGTTTCCCCAGCCGCAGCTCTTGTTGTAAGGAACAGATCCATCTTCCAAAGGGAGGGGACCTGGTAAGACGTCTTCCAGCCAACGCGTTCGTCTAAAAAAAAACAGAGTCACCACCCATGCTCCGAACCTACATGTATCTGGTGATTTTCTGTAGACTGTACACTGAGGTGGGTCTTTCTGAACAGGCTGCCTGCGCATCTTTTCAGGTCAGGCAAATTCACTATATCATCATAGTAAGTACCATCACGGTGTGTGCAGATAGAGAGTTCGATCCATTCAATTTCTGAGACTGTAGACCAGGTTGGCAATTTCCTTCCTTTCAGGATTTGGTTTAAAACATTAGTATCATTACTGTCCGATGTTTCTTTTTACCGAACCGTCACAGGCCCAGACCTGTAAAGGGCTCGGTGTTGGCATGGCGATTTCTTTCATTCCCCTCTTGTCCCATCTGTGAAGGGTATGTTTTTTACGGAACGTCCCGTTCGTATCCTTGTTTGTTCCGTAGTGGGATTTGCCATTGTCTTTCATGCTGGTGTCGGAACCGTTTTTAAACACAGTTTTTTAAAAACCAAACGGAAAGCTTAGTCTTCTTGAACTTCCTAGTGGCTGTGACTTGTGACCATAGGGGGTTCAGATATACATTCCTTGTCTACGGAAGAGGAGCCCACCAACCCGCTTTGAGCGCCAGGAGATCTCTATTCTTCCACATGCAAGGAGCTTTTGGCCAAGATTCAGACTCTTTCTTTTACCTTCCTTTTACCCCAAACCGGTGTTTTCTTCTGCACCGTCTCACATAGGTTTGGCCAGACCGGGGTTGCAGACGGCTCAGAGAAGCCGCCGACTACACAGACCGAATCTGTGGTAGAGTGTTACTCTACTCCTCTAACCACAGAACGACAGTTAATTCATTGGTTTAAAGCGTGTTTACGTTTGCCTATTTAAAAGCAATTTTATCGTGCTCTAAAACCCTTTCATTCAGTTATTCATTCGTTTTATTCCCCAAATGCATTTTACCCATGTTCTGAAACTAATTACACATACCAATGTTGATGTAAATCTCCATAAACGGCATAATTTTCGATGATTTTCCCCAAACATATTTCTCCAAAAACCCGCCGGCAATGTTGTCAAACTTCACGTTAATAATAATATCAGTGTGACGTATGAGGTCATGTCAAACTCATTTTTACACAAGGACACTAATGCCATTTTCATGATTGCACTATCCCAAATTCATCATGTCCGTTCCAACACAACGGATGTCACTTCGCACATTCAATTTTTGCGAGGATAGTTCCAATGTCATATCGGGATACTCCCCCCAGGACCAGTGAACATCGTGTAAATCAATGGCGCGCGAACGAAATGGGCTGCTTTCATCATCAAACTCACTCAGAATAAAAATAATTTTATACTGTTTTTATAACAATCAATTTTTTTAATTGGAAAAATAATAAAATATGATGGCGTATTAAACCATTTGCAAATTTCACGGGCCATTTCCTATGGTACACTCTAGTTCTATT
>JAMKCH010071160.1:0-19054 GCA_023653785.1 Ophioderma brevispina
TACACCTGTGAACGAGAATGCTCAACAATTTGTATTTCTCATAGGAATGAGAGATTTTTATTAGGATCCAGATGAGTCAACAATTTTGTGCTCACTTGGCGCTGTCACTGAGCGCGATCAGATGACAGATCGGAGCATTCTCATTGGCTCACAACGTCTATCTAATGAATAATTCATCACAACTGGAAAGTTGGCCAGTTCTAACCGATTTCACCATCGGCCGTCCTACTTTTACACGTAAACTCATAGACGACTGTGTTATAATTTTCTAACTTCTTCCAAATTTCCAATTGGATCATTGAATGATTTTTTTATGGAATATTTCGATTTCGCTATACACTAGTTACAAAATTCTTCGTGTGCGACACCGACATGGTAGAGCTGAACCATTCACAGGTATAGTTACTAGCCAGTACCCAATACAAACGTTTGGTAAAAAATCTCAATTTTTTTGAAAAAATGGGGGCGCTCTTCAAAAAAATGTGCCTAATATTGCTGTATTAAAAGTGGAAAACAGAGGCAATTTTCATTTGCTTAAGTTTCAATATATAAAAGATAGGCTGAATTTAGTTTGCTTTCCTATAGTAAATCAGAAATTTTTTGTACCAAGAAATAGTTCTTAGCTTAATCCTCAACATAAGGGATTATTTTGATGAAAAGCTACATTTCCTCCAGAATCAGGATTTTCAAATTTTCTTTTAGGATATGGTATGCGAAATCGCTCATTGCTCCTTTAAAGGAACAGATACAATTTTAGAAGCAATTGGCCATGGCAAGAAGAGAAGATGCTTGAATAAGGATTTTGATTGTATATAAATCGTTACTCGTGATATGCATAGAATTATATATTTCATTATAGGGGTATGTCAAGTCATAAAGTTGCATATATTTTGTTTGAAATGAAAAAATGTCATCACAATTTCTTTCCCTTTATATCAGTTGACAGAGCAATCCAATGTTGATATCCACTAAATCCGCTCGTATGCAGAGGAGAAATAGAAATAAGTACAGACAGAGACCAGTTATTACTCATGCAGTTGAAAAAGATTTAGGTGCTATCACTACCCTAATTAAAATTGAGCTATTTTTCATGACACAAAGCACAAGATACAAGTTCTCTTTAACAAATAAATAAATCTGGGGCGTCTAACTGTTCGTTCAATTAAAATGAACCATATATTTCATTCATGATCAAAAAGCAAGCAAAGATGAACTAAAATAATGAGAAAGTGTTTGGAGATGACATACATTTTTATGCAGACCACAACCAATAACTTGCCGTTTGTAACCCCATTTCTCTTCAATTTACGGTGTTAGCATTGGTCGCTGGATCCCCTTCTTTAAACATGGTGGTACATTGAATAGGAATGAGGTCCAGCATTTAAAGGTGGTTGTCCCGATTTGTGTATTGTGTTCTCTACTTGATTATGGGAGACTGGCCCTTGCACAAACACCCCATCAAGTACGTGGGAAACAAAAAAAAAAACTTTTTTTTTTGGCGGGGGGTTTTTTGATGGTAGACGCGAGAATGATGTGGCAAGCCCCTATCAATACCGGTGCTAAATATTGATGGTCACCACTAAAACGACGGTTTTTGGTTTATATCTGGGAATGCAATGGATTGAGGGCTCAATTGAGGACGACGATTGAGAAAAATGGCCTTTCATCTGATATCAAAGGCGATTTACTTCGGGTAATCGGGGGGGGGGGGGGGCACAACAAAAACGATCAGAACACGCACCTTTATTATGGATCATAGTTCTGCACAAAGATGTCTAGGTTACATCTTACCAAGCAACATTTCAATCATTACATTCGTTCACCTTTTTCTTTTTTTCTCAATAAAAGATTAAAATATACGCAAGTTTAGGGAACACACAGTCAGTATAACTCAAAGTTGTTTCCTAGAACAAGGACAGCTCAATCTAAACTGGGTGGTGATAAACAACTAAAATCTTTTCAACCTCCATGGACATTAACAATGGCTCTGAAGTGCTCTGTCTATGAATACCCAGTGGATTTACTTATTCAATTTTCTTGAGTCACATGTACCCTTGGTCATGTTATTAGAAACGAACTTGGAGACAGATTTTATGCTTTTAATGAAAATGTTGCCAACCTTACAAGAATTACCAAATAAAAGGTACGCGATAATTTATTAGTATAGTGGAAATTTTTACTTTGGTGAAGTATTGTAGATAAAATTAACAACATTGCTTTGATCCTGGCATATAAAAGAGAAATCAGTATTCCTAGAGAACTGCGCAATGTCAACCTGAAAATCAAATCACCAAAGCCACAGCCAACTGGAGATCAAACCCAGACCTCATTGGATTTAATTTAACCTTTTTTTAAATAATAATATTTCATATGGAATTGATAGGTGTTTGGTTTTAATTCTGCCACATCTCCCACCCATGCTGGTATCTAAAGCCGATTATGCTGAAAGGGGTGGTGACTTTTATGCAAATTGGTATTCGTCCATTATCAAAAAGAGGTTCTATATAGAATAGAGAGGCAAAACGTTACGTAATTCTTAGAAATACAACGTCTCGCATGTTTGCGACCACAAAGAAAACATAGAGACCAACAATTTAGAACGCCATGGCTTGCCCCTCCGTTCTTCCACATACTGTGGGTGCGCTTTGCAATGCACAATCGGTTAGTGCTACAAAATGAATGTATGTGTGTAGAGCCGTGGCCAGGTGTAATAATAGTTTACCATTATCATTGTGCTCAGATACTCTTTTTCTCATAATGCAATGCGCGCTTAGGGAAAGATGTATTCATTGAGCGGTTTATTTAAATCAAGACGACTGATGTGTCATTTTCATTGTTGTTGGCCATGGGTAGGACAAAATTTAACCACCCACCCAATAGCACCCACACCCAACAAATGATATTTTGGCGGATTGTTGTATCGAATTGACTTATGTGTTGGATACAAGCACCCAAACTAATCATTATTTCGTTGCAATTGCAATATTCAAAAAATGTCAGAGCCCAGACGACTGCATGGTTTTGAATGGGTTTCACCCCTGTCCATTATAACCAAGGGGTGCCAACGCAGGAGGTAGGAAAACATCTTGTGTTAAATCAATACACGATATTATTGCGTTGTACCACACAGTGCCATTGAAAAATCCAAAAACTGCAACTTTTGGTTTGGGGGTTTGCGTCTTTTGGGTGCTCTATCTCAGCATTTGTGCACGCTTTTTACAATCCAGGTATTAAATGAAAGAGCAAGACCTCAGGCAACAAAGTGTATATTTCGAAACTTTCAAAAAGGTCTGACTTTGGCACAATTACTGATCGAAAAAACCATTACCATGCGAACGACATAGTTAAACCCATTAGGTACAAACAATAAATAATTTGAGTACTCATTATACAAAAAAAAAAAAAAAAACAAGTGCACTCGGAAAGGATATAGGTGGCACTGGCTGGGTGACAGAAGTTAGATTGAGTTCATGAGGAGATGTTAATCTGACAGACACTATAGAGTCATTACTGAAAGGCCTTCTTAAAATAGGTTAAGTTCTACCAATTTATAAGAATAAAACAATGATCGGTTAATGCTACTCTCTAAATGCAAAGAGTGAAATTCACTCGTTTGCATTTAAGAGAGTAGCAAAACAAAGTACATGGTATGTGAGGCTTATTTGGTATGCACCATAGACATCAATTAGTTAAACCCAAAATTTGAATGTAAAATTAATAGTACAAAATACATCAAATTTCATGAGTCCAATATTTCTTGATAAACTAAATATGTATTCAGATGTGTATTATTATTCTTTAATTATGGGGGAATACCTGTGGTGTCTACTTAAGTAAACTTTGCAAGCTTCAAATATGGGCAATAAGAATAATTTCAATAGCCATTACAGAGTCAATCCCAACCTTTATTTGCAAAATACCATGGGCTTATTTTTGAAGACATGACTCTCTTCAACTGATGTGTCCATGTACAAGTATTTCAGAAGGAATGTTAATACAGTTAATGACTATAGACAAGAGTGATCTCAATTTAACAAAAGAATATAAAAGAAACCGTTTCTTCAAAAAAAAAAGGGCCCCATTTTTGGAATTATGTAAAATAAAACGATTTTCAAGTTACAGCTAAGCAAAAAAAATCTAAATTATGATAACCATTTTCTCATTTTATTTATTTTGTATTGTCTGTCAGTCGGTATTACTTTTTTTAAATGTGTTTTCTTCCTATTGTTTTTTAATGTATTGATGATATGTTATTTATATAAAATCACTGATTTTTTTCTGGCCAGTTTGGGGGTGGCCTCAGTGGCACCACACGCGCACCCTAACGGAATAAAGGCAAAATGTGAAAGGATATAATGTAACTATGATTGTAGAAGCATAAAAAACATGTAGTTCTGTCATTTAACTGATGTATATGTACTTAATGTGTTCTGTTTAAATAAAATTTTAAATCATACAGTCTTAGTTTGGTCTCCTATCCAACAGTGTTGTGAAACATGTTGGTGAATAAAATCACTTTCAGATATCTTAAAGGGATTATTAGTATAATCTATCGGCACAGATATAATGAAGTATCCCTAAATATGATGTACCAGGTTTTCATGTCCTTGGAGTATTCCTTGCGAAGAAAACGCCACTTTCATGCTTAATTTCGAGCAGTAGACGATTTAACGAGCCGCCGTTGTGTAGTATTTACGCTATCATTTGCCACAAGCCATGTTTAGTCTCTCACATGGAAAAATGATCGGTGGTTAGTCAAGTTCTGGGCCTGTATGAAAGACTATCGCGTTTTACTGTTAACATTGCAGCTTTAATTTAAAACATTTTCTTTAAAATATATAAAATTTATCAAAAAATGGCATACATTGTGCCTATTTTTATAAAATGAGACTGGGATTCTTGAGAAATTGTTTTTAAAACCGTAAAATTAGGAAACTCGTCATACAAAGAAGCACTATTCAGTAAATTGAAAAGTACGTAGATCGCCGAAAAACCGCGCAATTATGGGCTCGAATATGACCTTGCTCCGAACGTCATGTGATACAGTGAGCGACCCTGTGTTCCTTGATTTATCATGTTTACGCCCCGCTAATCTCGAAACCTGGCTTCGTGGATTTTTTTGTGCAAGGATACTCCAGTCCAATGAGTACGTTTTATTGAGGGATTAGTTGATTAAATATGTTGCCGATAGATTCATACCATAAATCAACTAAAGGTGCAAAAAGAGATTCAAGTCCTCAATAGTTTCTGACATGTTGTAATTTCTATAAATGAAAGCAATAGATTTCCTTATGCCTTATTGGCTACAGAACTTGAAAAACAAAAGAGCTTTGGATATGCATATTTTCAATAGGAAACATAGGCTGAAATCTGCTTCCTATAGGAAATTAGAAATGTCACATTTTTGTATCAAAGCTTAATCCTTTCAGAAGGAGATATTTTTGATAGAAAGCTTACAAATGTAGTGCCTGTCTAAGCTCGTCCATTAGTTTTGTTGAGCGGCCTGGACAGGCTGCCACAACCACCTCCTGTTTTTGTACTTATCGACTACAATATATTGTTTGAACTTTGGCTGAATCTTGTGATCATGCGTATTGGACTTTCTCAACTACGGGCAACTCTGTGATTTTTAGGATAATTGGATGCTAATGATCAGTGTTTTTCTTCATCTCTTCAACACTGCTTGGGCTATATGGTAAGTATAGTGGGAATGTGCATACAGTAGTGCAAGGCCTTTTTGGTCTCTTGGTCATCCTTTGCTGCACTACCACTATCATATAATTGAGTGTTTACAACATGGTCACTACAACTATGGCATGGCTCAATCACTGATTGGGATACAATAGATCTGAACTACTTCAACTCAATAATAAGTACAGAGTGTTGTGAACAAACTTGGTATACTAATAAAGAAATGGGTTTTACAGCCGTGTATCACCAACACATAGAGGTAAAAGGGCAGGCTTTCGGAAGCAGAGACATATTGGTGTGGTCTTTCCACTAGACTACCCAAACTTTCTGGTTATGATAGATCCAGACTGTAAGGAACATTTCTAACCTGCGTCCGATTCCCCATGCAAAGCATTTCCCAAATTTAACTGTTCACCTGTGGAATGCGCAGCATAAGAAACCAGGATTGTTACTTGGTAGATCATGTCTTACTTAATTGATGTGGACATAATCTAATAACAGAATCTTGGCTAAGAGCAGACGACATGGTTGTCATTGGCCAAGGCACACCCCCAGGCTACGATATGCTCAATTTCCTCGTGACAGTATCATTATGGGGGGGGATTTGCATCTTTACAAGCAGTCCCTTATTTGTACTCGATCACATCTGATTTTATTTCTCCACCTTGACACTGTATAATCATGATCAATAATTCCATCAAGTTGATTATGTTTTACCGCCATCAACGTCGCGTTGTAAATAAATTCACTACCTCCGCTTCCTGGTACGATATTGAAACAAAATTTCTAATAGACTGTTGTGGACCCTGAAAGGTTGCAGATTCGGTGAATTTACGTTGATTTGGATGAGCTGCTTAAGATGAAACCAAGAAATTCACTAACATCTTGAAGCACACCGGTTTCATCAGCATGGTGTTGGTCCGACACATATATCAGGTCATACTCTGGATTGGTTCGTCTAGTGATTATATGATTAGTGAAAGGCAATTGAGGCTGAATTAATTACACTTTATGAATCACTTTGTTTTACCTGTACCATTCAATGTGAAAAAACCTCCCCCATTTAAAGTTACTACAACATACCATGAATATGGAGAGGATCATGGACTATAACTTCGCGCGGCTTTGCTGATGAGCTGCCAATCCCTGACAGTGGCGATCCTAAATATTCTTGTTGAATCCATATGAGGACTTTGACATCCTCGGTGCTCGATGAGGTTTGTCCCCTTATCACAAAAACTCGCATCATAAGATCTAAAACTGCCATGGTACAGTGACACAATCCATGAGGCTAGGCGGACCCGGCGGCTCGCCTTGAGCGTAAGTGGAAAAAGAATCGTACAGAAGCTGACGAACTGCATTTAGAACTCAAAAGGACCTTGTTTCTAGGTTAATAACTAGTGCAAAAATTGCGTACTTTACAAACAAAGTGACAAATGTACCGTGAAGATATGTATAGTACAATCATTTTCCTTCTCAATAGGTCTCCATCTAAACTCCCTGACTGTGGTTCTTACCAAGTTCTTTCAGATAGGTTTTTGTCCGTTTTCATTGAGAAGGTTGAAAAAAATTAGAAATAATGTTAATCGTTACAAGGCAAGTGATGAGATACACAGTCTGTAGGCACCGTGCAGTCAAGTTGTGTACTTTTGACAACCTTAAGGGTGATGATTGTTAGAAATCTTATTATGAAGTTCTCTAGTACATCTTGCCATTAGACTCTCTACCGTCTTGGTTAGTCAAGGAAAAACCTACACCTGTTGCGTGCCGATTATTACTAGAATTGTGAAATAATCACTTGCAACTGGCTCATTTCCATAAGGCTTTTAAAGCGTTCTGTAATCACCCAGTTATCAAGAAGCCACCAGGGCGGATCAGAATTCCCTGAAAAGTTATTGCCCTGTGGCGAATATAACATTCCTGTCCAATCGTTGAAAAAGGCTGTGGAGGTTCAAGTGATTAAACTATGTGAGAGCAACCACCTGTGAAAGGAATGTGAAAAGTATCAATATGCTAAGGAGACACCACAGCAATGAAGGACGAACTTTCTCAGGGGAAAAATGATTGGTGATTGTTGACGTCTCTTGATGGTGGCAAGGCTGTTTTCATGGTATTACTACATGTCAGCAGCGTTTGACACGGTTGATCACCACATTTGCGCAAAGACTCAAAATAGGGTTTGGGATAGGGGGGGGGTACTGAAATCGCTGTTCGCATCTTATGTAAGTGATAGAACTACTAAGGTTACTGTCAAGAACGAGTTTTCCAGAGATCATACATGAAATATTCACTTCCTCACCACCCCCCCCTGGGTGCCATTATTGGCCCATTGGGGTCACTCTATACACACACCTGTTGGAGATAAAATCATACGTAATCATGGTATCAAATTCATGTTATGCTGATGAAATTCCAGCTCTTTCTGAGTTTGACACAAGGTCCAGGGTGACTCCAAAGTGACCTACCTGCCTGGCTTCCTTGTATCTTGAAACTCAATGTTTGGATGATTGCTAATATCGGACTGAATCAGAGAAAACTGAGTTTTTATCGTTTTTGCCAGTAATAGCCATTCTACCACGGCTCACTAAGCTCGAGCTCAGACTTGGCAATGCTTGCATTCATCCATCCTATAATGTTAAGAATCTTGGGATTTTTCTTGATGCTTGCCGGAACATTGTCTGATTCAAGTCAGTTCCCTTGTAATCCATCAATTTCATTTAAGGAACCCTTTTGGAGGATTCGCCGCTTATCACCCAGAGGTTGCCACAATGCATTAGAGGGTTGGTCCTTTCACGTCTGATTATGGTAACTCTTTGTTGTGGGTGCACGTGAATGTGACCTAAAGCGTTTGCAGCGCCTCCAAAACCACAAAGCTGCGCGCTTAATATTTAGATATAGCCGGGACAGCCCTCTAGTGGCTTGTTAAGGGAATTGCATTGGTTGCCTGTTTAAAGAACGTATTCAGTACAAAGATATGGTTATAGTTTATAAGGTCTCAATGAACAAGCTCCTTCTTTACTGGGTGCTCTTGTTTCTCTACGAGAAACATCCTCTTGACACGGGACGCAGGACTCCGTTCTCACTTGATTACACTCGTCTTTCCATGCTGAGACTTTATAAAAAAACAGGCGGTTGATTCCTCCTTTGCTGTCGCTGCTCCGCCGAGTGTGGAATCACATGCCTAAGGAGAGTCGTGAGGCTGGGTCTGTGTCCTGTTTCAAGCGCATTTGAAAACTCCTATCCCATCTTGAGTAGGAACAACCAGACACCCTGCGTTGGTGGCGACAGTCAGCTCTATTTCAACTTGAGGAGTTTTTTGTTGGCGTTGCGAGTTCAATAAATTATAAACTTCCACTTAACACCAATATGGGTTATGCAATCTGTGTGGAGATTAGTTATTGTGCTCTGTTCACTGATATGCCACCATTGGGTGACAAAATCCTTGTCTTGTTTCCCTGTTCACTATCCACGCAAAACACATTAGAACCGCTTTCAGTGGCCCAATAGTTCAGGCTTGGCCAGTGGTGGAACATAGTTTTGAGTCATCTGGTCGTAAAAAAGAAGTCAGTTTAAGGAGACATTTTTACTATAAAATTGTATTTAAGTCCTAGTAAGAAGGAACCTTCTCTACTACTACAAATATATTATCTTAAGACCAACATCATTTCGAATGTTTTAGATAAATATATTTTTTTCTGATCGTTCCGATCTTGAGTTTGTGTGTTTTTGAGGCTTGTTGCCTTTATTTTTATATAGGTTTTTCTTGGTAAGCGCTGTGTTCTTAGTAGGGCGCTTTAAAGTTGTATAGCTAGATGATTCGATAGATAGTTTTTGTTGGTTCAGGGCACGTCAAGTTCCCAATGGGGGAATCCCGATTCTAAATTAAAAAATCGCTTCTTATGAAAATACACACTACTATTTGCAGGTAGAGTTTACTACACAATCTACAAACTGCAAAAATCTAAAATTTTTAACACTGGGGCCTCTTAAAAATGATGTTATGCTTTAACCCTCCCCCTGAAAATGAATACTGACGGATTTTATGGATCACTTAAGTTTTCAATGATTGTATTCATTATGAGAGTTGATTTATCAGGAAAAATCAGACTTTTAGTGCATGGATTGGGCCAAATTTTTGGCCTCACCTGAAGATTGCCTTTGCACCCCCAAAATTGCACAAAAGGGAAAAAAGCTCCACTTTTGCTGAATTTTTGTTTAAAAAGTTTACTTTTGGTGATGAGATGTTCAAAATTCAAAAATGACCATTTTAGGGGGACTAGTCCACTTTACAAAAAAACCACTTTTTCTTAATTCCACACCCCAAAATAAAATTCCAACTAGACTTTTGCGGTTCTCAGCTTTTCCGATTTGCGAGCTGGGGGTACAAGGTTAGGGTTGTAGGTTCCATACAGAACATTATCGATGTCACCTGTAGTATCCGTAAATTGTCCACCTACTAGGGACCAGTGGCGTAACCAGCGTTTTTCCCAGGGGGGGGGCAGAGGGGGGCCCATATATTTTCAGGGGGGCAAGCCATATCTTAAATTTGTAGTAAGTATATGGGCCTATGTAATCACTAATTTTTCAGGGGGGCAAGAGGGGCAAGATGCCCCACAGGGGGGGGGGGGGGGGGGGGGGGGGAAAAAAAAAGCTGCCCCCTGACCCCCTTGGTTAACCATGCTAGGGCCCCCTGTCTAACTACCCCAGGACCCTGTGAACTTCTATAGTTCCACTTTAATCACCTTCCTAGAGTCCCTAACTCCACAGTGTCATTTCCCAACTACCCAAGATCCCCCTTCCAACTGTCTCAGAACCTCTTCCAAACTGCCACAGAGGGCTCCTTCCCAAGTAATAAGATTTCTCCTTGACCTTGATCTAACACAGGTGCCCTTTCCAACTAACCCCGTGCACTGATTCCACATCTTATGCCAAATACCCCAAAGTTCCCTTTTTCATTACAGTGGCCAATCCAAATACCCATGGTCTCTTTTCTAGACACCTGGATCCTTCTCAACTCACCCAGGATTTCCTTTCCAATTTCACCAGGGCTCAATTCTGCAAGTACCCCAGGCCCACTTCTGCAAGTACCCCAGGGTCCACTTCTGCACGTACCCCAAGGGTCCCTTCTGCAACTACCTCATGGCTCTCCTTTCCAATAATCCAATTGCACGTGTGCCTCTCCAGCACTGAGTTACTAACTAATTCAGTGATGAAGAATCATTTAGTTCTTGAGGTTCCTTTTGGGAGATTGTTGTCTTCAGAAGCTTTAAAGGCTGACTCGGAGAGTCCCGATGAGAGCGCACTCAATGTTCAACAAATCGTGTTTTGTGCTAGTACATAATTGTGGTCCATATACTAATCACTGTGTGAAATAAACTAAGCTCATCAAAGTTCTTCAGATGATCATCACAACTTAGTCCGAGTGCTCTGACTAGGACACTCCATATGGGTGGTCGGTTACAGGTAAGAGAATGAAGTATATAGCTATGCGGGTCCATCACGAATTTAAAAAACTGAATTACTCACCTTGATTACAAATCCATGACTAATGTCATTTTATTGGATTCTATTCCTAAAAGTGTGCCGTCATGTCAGTGTACTTACGAGGCGTTTTGGCATCAATAACTGGTGCAAAAATGAAAGAAAATTGAAGGCACTAAAGTCTACTAAATGCAGTTATTAAACATTCCACATCAAAAACTTGCAGAAAAAACATGTTACATAATGACCTCAGAAATGCTTTTTTTTTGGCTATAATTATTTATTTTCATGATAAAACACCCACGGGAGTCGGAAATTATATACCATGGAGGTCGAGTGTAAGTGAAGTATTTGAATAACTTTTTTTTTTCCGTCGGAAAACCCCGCGATGGCCGTATTCCTATGACCCTAGTCGTAGCCCCGGCTTCGCCGGGCTACGAAGGCGAAAGCTAATACAACTTTGTTATAAAATTCCCGGACCCGGAAATTGTGTTATACATGGTATCCTATGACACTGTTTTATAGGGTGTAATTGCTTACTGCATGAAAACGAAAATTCCGATCATCTCAACTTGGGAGATTAACCATTAGGTGACTATCTTTAGTTCTCGATGACTATTTGACTATACACAAAATTTTTTTTGAAATCTGAGTCGGACTTTAATTTGAGCCAACTTTGATTCTAAAGCCTGCAAACTCCCTTAAATCCATTTTCTTAAGGCTCTAATGTAAAAAACGAAATCAGTTTCCCAAGCCCTAAGTCGAAAAAGCCGGGCCAAAATATTCCCTACCCTGAAAAAGTTGAGTGCCTCTCCCTTACCCCCTCACTCCCTCTCTCCGTTATCTATAAATCTTTATATTTTATTAATTCCTCACAGGCCCGGACATTTCAATTGCATGAACACAGTCTCCCAATACTCAAACATGAAACTATATGGGAAACCATGTAAATCAAATAGGGCTGATTTTTTTTCATTTACAACATTTTTGGTTATAACTAAAAAGTGTCGTGCCGAGCAAGCGGTCGGTGTGCCCCTGAGAGACCGAGACGTGCGCACCCGTCTGGCCATCCCCCCCATCTCCACCCAGCCCGGTTGACCACGGCGATACTTGCCCTTCAGCCCTAATTTACGACGTCCACGCGCATTACACCCGACAACCGAAGAAGCTGCTCCGCAAGCCCCCGCCGGGCGTCCTTTCCGACCCCGCGAACCGGCGCGCCCCCAACTACTGGCTTACGTCCCCCTCTGCGGCCCTTCCTGTTTCGTTCTTCGCACTTACCACCCCAACCCCCTCGACCCCCTACGCGCCTCTCACACTCCCCCGAAGGGACCTGCCGCCGTACTCCAGAAAGCCCTCGCCCCGCCCTGCCATACCCCTCGGTCGCTAAGCCGAACATACTACGCCCACTCTCACCCGCCTCTCCAGCCACGTGAGCCCCTCACCCCACATCTCCCGGGCGCGATGGTTCAGCAACATCCCCCTCTAGGTCCTCACCCAACCCCATGCAACCTCTCACACCATCTTCCCGTCCTACTTTCATTAGGACCGATTCGCTCGGTCGAGGAGTTTGTCCAGGGGTGTACTCTGGATGCCCTCGCGCGCATCTCGATGTCGCCAATTATCCGCTCTATGACGTGGGGGCCGCCCTTCGTTCTGCTTTCTGTGTGTCGGTTTCTTCTTTATTTGCGAAGAGTTGCCTTCTCTCTTTCCTTAGCGGTTGGGCCCGACTCCTCGTATGATTTTTGCTGTGGGGGGCCTTCGCCACTCCTCCCGCACAGCGAGTGGTTTACTTTCCCAGCATTGATAATGATGGTACCCATTTATTCACCTGGGTGGAGATTAGTAATTGACGGTACTAAAGTGGCCCTTTACTCAAGGGCACAACCGTTGGCCGCAATGGGACCCAGGCGGATTAAGGAAAAGGGGCCATGTCAGCAGCTTAAGGCGGGGCCCCTTTAGAGTCAAGAAGAAATGCAATATCTCACTTGAAAGTGCGATAGGCGTGTAAGAGGGGGACCTGAGAGCAATATTTTAGAGGGGGCCTGTCAGCAGCTGCGGACAATGCTGACTCTTAAATCTGCCATTGAAGGGACTCGAAAAAAAAAACCCCAAAACTTTGGAGTGAGGGGGGCGATTGCTCAATTCTAGACACTGGACCACACATGCCATCTAATTAAACTAAATTGTCCACAACAAAAGCAAAAATAATTGTATCTATTAGTTAATTAGGACAAACAGTAGGGAAGCCCCTGGCGCACTTTAAGTGGCCAAGGACAAAAGGATTTATGATTGCTGCATCGCACACATCCCACCACACAATTGGAATTGCGCATGGCGTTTACCTGAGAAAAAGTTGTTCAAATTCATTTTTTTCAAGGACAAACTAAGGGATTAATTGGTGTTGCAGTGGTTTACACAAACTGATTGAATTCGCATTCGGAAAAAATGAATTACGTATTTGCTTGGAGAAGGCAAAAGTGTACAGCCTCAAGGCGGGCAGTCATGCGTGGTAAACTTGAAATCGATATAACTTTTGTACACTCACAAAGTCATAATACAATTACGACTTATTCAAAATTCACTCAAATGAATGATAAGGCATCAATGAAATTGACTTTTGACATTCTTCCTAATTATGGACTTGTACCCTGTTTACATTTTATCACGGAAATGAAATCGATTACGACCTAAGTGAATTCGATGACGACTTGCCCAGTGTAAACGACCTATTAGATGAGGTCTGACATCACATCTTTCATTGATTCTGCTATTACCAATGATTCAGGATAAATTGGCACAATGTATTATGGGATAATAATAATAATACGGTTTATTTTAATCTCAAATCATGGGGCTATAGGCCACCAAATTGTAGAGACTTTACAATCTTAAGAATACTAGACAGAAAAACAATGCAAACTTGCGGGGCAGCAGTTAAAAACAGCGCCATATGCAACATTCAAACAATACACGAAACAACACAGGATGGGTTAGTTTAGTTGCAAGATTTGTGGTTTATTTGCCCATGTTAAATGAACCATGGAGAAATTGGCATTCGGGTTTAATCAATATCTGTTATTGACAAATCAAACTCCCAATGGAGTTACCCGAATTACATCCAGCAAGTGGTCCCACTGAGAGTCGAACCGAGGACCATTGGCCTCCAGAGGTAAGATGCTAACCACTATTTTTGACCACACCATGGGATATTGGATTTGATATCAATTGTTCCACATACCTATTAAGAGGCCACACATTAGGTGATACGCTGATGCGATCCTTTAATCAATTTACCAATTCCAGAACACAAAGATGGGTATTAGGACTGGCGTTGCATTATGTAAACTGGGGCTCGTTTGCTCAATAGCCGTAGAACATGTAGTAATACCCTCAAAATGGCGTTTTTACTTCAATTTACAACCGATTGAGCACGCAGTTCTGTTTTGATTCTAGAACGTAGCATTTTAAACCTTTTTTATTAATTTTCTCTACATATATAATTTCAATTGCTCTTAAATTGAAGATAGAAGATAGTAGTGCGTTTTTCTTTTAAATGTACGTTTTACTCCTGCAAAATACTGTTAAAAAAAGCGTTTTTGGCCCTGTTGGATTTCTAGATGTAGCATTTAACTTTATTTTATTAGTTTTCTTGCAATATAATTTAATACTATTAAATTGTAGACAATAGTGTGTTTCTCGTTGTAAGATAATACGTTTAGTCTTCCGTAAACAAATCCCTGCGAAATACCGTCCAAAAAAGCCGGTGTTTTGCAATTCAATTATAAAACATCTTGAGAACGCCAGTTCTGTGGAATTTCTAGAACGTCGGCATTTTAAACTGTAGTTTATTAGTTTCTATCCATATATATTTAATTACTATTAAATTGCTAGATATTAGTGCATTTGTGCGTTTTTTAAAATCAGACGGTTCGCTTTCCGTAGATACAAAACCCTGCGAAATACTTTCAAAGTATTCTATTTTCACACTTCAATGTAGGGACTACTAGAGAACGCAAAGTTCTGTTTGATTTCTAGAACGTAGCATTTTAAACCTTTATAAATTTTCTAGACAATTATAACTCAATCACTGTTACATTGCCGGTGGCAATGCGTTTTGGGGGACTTGCTAGCCACATATCCTTTACTCTCCTGAGTCGTGATAAAGAAATAGATCAAAAATTTACAAGGTATGTACATTAGGAAGCGGGGCAAAATGAAATCATTCAAAGGGATTTACTGTTGTAATGTATAGCGGGGTAAACGAAATTCATAAAAATGCCTTCTAAAGGCCGTTAACGCTGTTTTTAATTGGCCACTATATCACGAAAATAAATGATATGGATATTAATTAATATCAGTTGAGTGTCTCTGTTGGACTTAAATATTTACTTTTATAATATTAACCTGGGTACCTGACAGAAATGGCTTGAACATGAAATAGTTGGACGAGTTAGAAATGGCTTGCACGTGGGTCTCATTACAATATTTATGAGTCATACAATTTATTGACAGTAATGAAGTATATAGTACAAAGATCAACTAAGGATTGCTTTTGAGTTTATGCTACAAATGAAGGTTTCTATCAACCTGTTTGTAGCTCAATCAACTTCGATCGCCGATAGAGAGTACCATATTGTTGCTGGTTCAATTTGTTTGTTTTTTTATCCCCATCAATCATGCATGAGGCAACTCAAGGGAAGTTAAAAAGTGCAAAGCAGATTTTTGAGTTGTCAATTAGGTGTCATTTTGTTATTTAATATAGATTAGACCCTCACTTAATTCTAACTTGTGTTTGGATACAGATGCCTGAAAGTGAAATCAAAAGGTCCTTTTTATTTGCTTCATATTTCAATATAAAACATTAGGCTGAATTTGTCTTTGCTCCTACGAAATTAGAAATTTTCACATTTTTGTACCAAAGGAAATATTTCTAAGGCTTAGTCGTTTCAGGTGGGGGTATTTTTCATTGGAAAGCTTTACATCAGTGGCAAATATCAGAAATTTTCACTATGTTCGGCAGACACTGATAAGTTAAATCTATCGTTGCAAATTTAATAAATTGAAATCACCAATGTTTACCTGGAGAAACTAAGTGTTTTATAAAGTTTCACAGCGTTGTAGATAATCCTACCACCCGCCCTCCCCCACACACTAATCATGTGGATTCCTCTCCATTGGAAATCAGATTTACAGGATTCAAATGACGGGGAGGGGGGGGCAATAAAAGCATTCGAACTGATTACAGATATTGCCAGATAGATATTACACACAGAGAAATAATTACATACAGCCTGTGTAAAAAAATTGCTGTTTTTACTATTAAAAAACGAAACACCAGAAATTTTTATGTAAACAATATGTAAAAACTTGTAAATGTAAAATGTACACATTAATTATGTAAAAGCTGCAAAATTAAAATATATTGTCATTACCCTCAGCCCTATGGGCCAACACTTACCAAATCATTATGGAAAACTAAAACACCATATTTTATGTTAATAATCTTGTCAGAATTATGTAATTTATGTAATTATGTAATACTTGTAATCTTTACAATAAGTTATGTAAATATTTGAACACATTATGTAAATGCTTACAGAAAAGAATGTAAATTAGGGAAAATATTCACACAAATAGTCACAGAGACATTCATTATATTCAACAAGTTTATTCAGCTCAAAAAAACAACACAGTATATAGTGACTGACATTTGGCACCTTCCGTGGGTTGCGAGGCGAGTTATTACAATGAAACAGCTGTATCCTGTATAATACTAACAGTGGTAACACTGTTGGTTATCGTATGAGCCCAAACTTCTAAAATCGCACGTATATCCTTTATTTATACACTTACTGACCCTGTGTTGTTCACTTGACTGAGATAAAGCGTTACTTTTCGCATGACCCATCATCCTTGAGAATTATAAATCAGCACATATTCCCTGGTCTAAAAACATGATTATATTGGCAACAAACGCATCGAATCAGATAGAACATCCGTTAATTAGTTTCCCAAATACCCAAGACTCCATGAGGCTACGCCATCTCCATCCTCATTTTCAATTGTGCCGAGCTCGCTCATTTCTTGACATGACTTCACATAATTTTATGTAACTGCGCTCACTTTTACCGCGCATTCATAATTGGTTCTTACAAAAACCACATATGTAAATGAGTTTTGTTTAACATTATTTTAGTCCTTTTTTGTTTTTAATTTTTTAGGTTTTTTCTTTTTTTAATTATCAAATAATTAAAATAATAAATGCATATCATATGTATTTAACAATTTCACCTAATGTTATGTACCATGTACCGTTATCTTTAACCACTTTTCACATACAAATGTAATTTTCTACATAATGCCGTTTTACATATATATTTTTTAGCATAGGGTTTTCTGTGTGATATACCATGACACATTGATGTAATTTGGAAAATTGTCTTTTAATCACTATAATCTGGACATTTAATCATTCAAATTATGATAAGTTTTTACCTATTAATCAAAGCCGGTTTTTCCACCCACCCATCAACACCCCACCCCCAACCAACAACCACCCACCCCATAAATGTCTATTGAGAGGTATGTAAATAAAATAAGAGCAAATGCGCTTTATTATGCATGCAAACTTTTCGTAATGATAGAATCGATCGTGATGTTACCTAGTTACCAGCTTATAAGAACTTGCACACAATGGTATTATGGGAGGTTGGATTTGAGTCTTTTATTCTGTCCAACATTCTTCAGGCTCCAATGCAAAGTCGAAACCATCTCACAAAAAAGATAAGATTCGGTCCGATACAAAAAAACTTAACCCTTCTTTCAGTAACACATCTAAAATGTGCTCTGTTATAAAGCATCCCTAGATGCCTTCAGTTTCCATTTTTTTACTATTTTCTTCCCAACCTCTCTCCGAGCACACGCTTTAGTTTTATACCCCAGAATTATCATTTCCTTCCTCAATAATGATACCCCCCATTTAGCAACATGGAACTGTTCACTTTGGCGGGGTAGCCACATTTGCGCAACACCACTTTAACTTTATCTCTCTCCGTTGAATTTCAGCATCCTTGATGGAATAAAGTACTGTATCACGTGCACTTTATCCCGTCAAGTTGCTTAATCAACTGGGAGCAATAAAGTGGTGCGCAAAGTGTGCGACCCCTTTGGCAAGTCCTGGTAGATATACTTCATTCTTGAATACTTGCCTCCGATTCATCCAAAATCCACCTTTTTCTCCACCACAACACCACAACTTTCGCGGCCCTGGAAAAGACTTCAACACATAACATACTCAATTATAGTCCCCAATTCTGCTCCCTCTAACTCCAAACCGTCGTCAGAAGTTCAATTTTCCACTCACAGTAGCAAAATGCCAGGTACTACCCCCATATGTTGCAATATCGTGTTATGCGCCCCCTTTTTTCCCGCCAAAACATTTCACAGTACAAAGTATAGCTTTAAATATCCGTTGTAATTTTTGGAGGGAGAAAGTGGGTCGTGAAACACGAATGCCAATATGTGCACCCTATCTTCTCCCACACATTTTTGGGACCTCCGCCAAAAGTAACCTTTTTTAATAATACAACCGCACATCTGATATCATTGCATGCTTTTAGTATGGCTTGGGCCACGAGGGTGATATTGGCATAGGGGTACCAATAAGAGTGTCAAACTAGAGTATCTACCAACGTTGTTAATACACTCAACTTAAAAACACGTGGTGCCTGGGCCCCAGTATGCCCCGCGCAATGGCAGATTATTAAACATCCCAAAATAGCAGAATGAGAGATAAATAACGTTTCCAAGCAAAAAATTGTCTTGTTAGGTGACTTTTACTCAAAACTGAATATGGTATAATATTGTTATCGTAAGTGTT
>JAMKCH010071167.1:0-46865 GCA_023653785.1 Ophioderma brevispina
TGTAAAACACAGTGATGCGGGAAGTAGACTAGTCCGACGGTCTTGTAGCGCTATGGAAATTTCGTGAGGAAATGCTAAATTTTAGCCGGTGAGACTGTGCAATCCTGATGGGAGTTGCTAACGGCGGCTTCAACATTGTACATTTTTGTTTGTTGACAGCACAATATGAAGAGAGATTTCGCCACATGTGCCGAATTCGGCAGCTTGGCAAGGCTGCAGAATTCGGAAATTTGCATTTTTGTGCCATTAAATGCATTTCCGATTCTTGATTTTTTTTTTTTTTTTTTTTAATTTCCTTAATTTTTAAAAAAGTACAAATATAAGAAAAATGAATCCGCATCCCAAGCCTTAAAATAGTGATTTTGTCTTCCAAAGTCGCTTCTGCAGTCTGCTTTAGAAGTCTATGTTGGAGATGTATGATAACGGAGTGCTCAGGATCTGAAGAGATGGCATTTTGGTTAATTATCACCATTTTATGTGAGTAAAAGAACTCAAACGTGGACTCATACTTGTAGTCGTAGTTGAATATTTAAAGGGTGTCTTCGGCAGAGGAACTTGTAGTGGTCGTCGATGCCTCAGTAGGGTCACATTTCGAAGCACAGATAGGCCTAATTAAAAACTTTCAGCATCCAAATATATGGTTTTTAAAACAATTAAGAATTTACTTCTGCCTTCTGTATTAAGATTTCTAACAGTTTTAAAATACATGGAATAACTGATAAGTTCGCAAAACAGATATTTAAAGCATGGGAATCAAATTATATCCTAAATATATTCATAATCTTCGAAGAGGTCTGAATCAATTGATTCTCGCAAAATTAATGGCGAGAATCAAACCTGATTCTCCCAAGTTACAACGAAAGTGCACCCCTGAATATTAATCTTATCATAGACTTGTACTCATTGATATTAAAACCACAGAGGTCACGACCCCAGCAAAGACGGTCAAACAGGAGTACATGTCGGGGAATCAACTCCAGCCTGTGTTTTGTGTTAAACGGCATTCCGTCGTTGCTGAAATAATGTCGCCAGAGTCAATTATAAAATTGCTCAGTTTTAAAATACATGTACCCATAAGGGTGCTAATTTAGTCTTATCATTTCAGGTGAGGGCTAATGTACATGAAAATCTTGACAACAATTCAAAAAATGCAATTTGAAAAAATGGTGAGGGGCCACTATTTTTCAAAATGAGCCGTGTCTCTAAAAACAAAGTTTTAAATCCGGTTTGCCCATAAACGGGGTGGCCGGATGCACCTCACACTCTTATAAACAAATATTATAACTGTAAATGCAACAAATATGCATTTCCCTAGAAGTGTTGCCTTATGGAATCTCTGCCACCAAAGCCATTCTTCATGTGACTCGATCAGTGCAATGTTTCAGAGCTAGCGCTCCAGCCATCAGGATATGACACCCCTGTAGGCAATTTGTGCGATAAATGCTCGTTATTTTGTAAAGAGTGCACCTTTTGTTGTAAACATTTTTTCTTTGATTTGGAGCACCATTTTTTCTCACTGTCGGCTGGCTGTCGACGCCACCTCTGCACCATCCAGTTTAGCAGGTTGCTGCTTTAAAGGGGATCACCACACAAAGTACCAAGTACTCTGTAATATGCTGTGTGAGGATTACAGGGTAGTTAAATCAAAATCAGAATCAAATATCAGAATCTAAGCCAGAAGTTTATAATCATACAGTTGCATGAAAAGTGAGTTGCTTACAGAGTAGTCAACTGTTAACATCTTAGGAGTGCACTTATTAGTGGGGGCTCAAGGTCGAATATGGTAAGGTTAGTAAAGGAACTTCTAACCGTGATGAAAGTTTTCATTTGGCGTACTCGCATCACGGTAGAAGCACTTCCGTATACAATAATCTGCAGCAGTGTAAATGAATAGGCCCCGACAGAAAAAAGTTTTGCAAATATCGGAGCTAATAAAAATTGTTTCATATTATCCTCGCTCGTAAAACAAGGCACCCACTACTGAGGTCTTTTATCATAATAGCATAATATAATTAGTAATTATGAGATACAAAATTCAGGGGAAATCATTTCCATATATAATTGTATGGTTCCACAACCAGTGATGACAGCGGCAATACTAGCGCCATTACTCAAATTGAAAGCAAATGTAGATGAATATTTTGTTTATTTCTAAGCTTCTGTGCAAATCACTGTCGATGATTTGTCTACAGGACATTAGCAACCAACTTTATCGAGTTGAATTTTGAATTCAGTTAATCTGCTGCTACACGTTTTTTAGTACACTTTTCTGCAAAAACCTAAAATCGAGCGGGCCAAACGAAAACATCATTCCGATTAAAGAAGAGGTATGAGTTGCGCGTAATTAGGGTTGCATTGCGAACTAGTAAAAAGGTTGCGCAACATGAAGTACACAGATCGAATCTGTGTTAGTGGGATTAACCACTAACACAGAGGAAGGTGTAGTGAAACCAATGTATACATCTCCCCATTAGCAGTGTGGACACCAAATGCATTTGTGTACATGCCTCAGTCTTCTTAAATACAAAAATATGAGCCCGACTTACTAGAATCACTAGACATGATACCACACAATCCAAAGGACATCCTTAAAACAATTTTTTTCACTGCCAATATCAAGAAAATCAAGAGAAAGTGGAAATTTGCACACAAATTTCAGAAGTTCTGTGTTATTGTTGACATGATAACAAAGAGAGATGTCAAGGAGAGTTCTCACCCCAATCAATATTGCCCATTATTGGGATAACTGTGAATGGGCTCTCAATTATGTGTTTATGGTTTGGCGTGCAAGCGAGTGCAAACACAAAATTGCACTTATTCTTGTCCAGTAATTACAGTCTTTGTATTCAAGTAGTGCTACTACTGTCAAATGAAGGTCAACAGAACATGATGTCAACAAAACCATGCGGCTGTTCAATCCTATGTCTGTCCTTGTGTGTCTTAGGGTTTGTACTGAGCAAAGCTGAAGACACATATTCGATGGGTGTACATGACAAGCCCATCTCATCGTGCAAGTACTCTTCATGGATTCAGGAAATTAGATGCAATAGCAATCATTCAGTCTACCATGAAAATACTGTTTCCTTAAATGTCCATGGCCGATCGCTAATAACCCTCGTCCCCAGAAGCCAGATTACAGAAAGTGGTCAAACATTTGGTATCAGAAGAAAGCTACTATTTTTCTCATTTACCTGTGAAATCTTAGAACCAAAGGATTTGGCTTGGAAGTATGAGCGAAAATGTGCTCATTTGGTTGACCAATATTAATTTTACACAGTACTCTAGTATTGGGGCTTACCAAAATCACGTTTTTAGCCTCGCATCAAAAACGGATTGAAATTATCGTCGCGAAATTGACAGATGGGTTTTTGGAGTGAGGCCAATCTATCAAGATGAAAACTTCATATTCTTAAATCGGCCATCCCCCTTAATTTGTTAAATTTTCTGTAACATCATGAAAGGATTGTGTATGTCGGCAAAGACTTATAATTACAGCATGTAGATTCAATTGATTGACAGAAGAGTCATGCAAAGCGGCGGAGGCTACAATTAAGTGGAAAGTGAATGATACTAAGAATGTTCATCAATGATATACTCACCTATATTTTGTCAAATCTTTTGGGATCTGTCCGGAACATTTCCAAGATGTTCAGCTTGGCAATGAAAATCTGCGGTAGGACTGAGCTTTGACCATGTTGGATCCTTTGACAGAGCCATAATTGAGGTTGATTTACAGCACAAATTCGACAACTCCGCACGTACGTATTAGACAATGTATTGACCCTGCTTGCACTCTCACCTACACAGGCACGGAAAAATGATGCACACCAAGATCCTTGCATGTATGCACACATGCATATAGTGGAGGGCCTATGTTAAAATTTGGGAAGTTCATGTTAATTGTTGGCAACCACTAGAAACGTATTATTACTGGGTGCGACTATTCAGAAAACGATGTTGCCATTTTTCCGCTGACCTTTAGTGACATTGACACAAGGTCATAGTCAAAACGGTCATACGTTGTCCAAAGTATATCGACCTGGTACCAAAATGTGGCAAATTTCAAAAGGAAAAATTGTTATGTATTTATTTTGTTATTGACCTTTCGGTTCTTGCTTATTTGCCAAAAAAAATTAATTAGAGACAATAATATGCATACAATTGCCTTTCTGGAGACCCCAGTCTGTCCAGAACAATAGTTAGGCCTCAAGTTTTTGAACTACAGTCATCTATAAACAATCTTCCTGAAGGTAGAATAAACCCTACGCTACACATCCCCCATTATTTTCTTGCTATTAATACCCGTGGGTAAGTAAAGTAAAAAACAAGAAATGGAAGGAATCATCATTATTACGTGAAATAACCCGATAGCACTTCAGGAGACAAAAAATATGGTATACTGTGAGCATAGGTCTCAAGTCACATTATGATGATTAAGTATTCATCCGGAGACCCTGAACTCTTGGTTAAGCAAGATTCAGTATTAGGTCACTCTATACCCCCGTGGGGGGGGTCCCAGTTTGGTTTGGGTAGGGACGTGCATCCGAGAGTCTGGAATAGGACCATATGGCTATATCATTTGTTGCCAACACCGGATGTGCTATAGCAGAAAATGCAATTTTTGGGCCAAAATTTAACCCAAATGTCCCCCCTTTTCCTAAAATGTTTACATTTTAAGCAAATTTGAGACAATTTTGACTTCAGATTGAGGAAACAATCATTTCCTCAAAATGTTTAAAAAATTTGGCTTCTAATTGAGAGAATTGGGACTAATTATCAAACAAATGTGAGAAAATTTTGAAAAACGCACCATTGCCATATTAACTTGGCATGGAAAAAGGGGTCTTGATATAACAGAAGGCTAAAAGTGAGACTGGGGTATGTAGCAAGTCCCCAGTTATGGGCATTTGTGTTGAGAACCCCCCCCCCATATTTTTTAATTTTTTTATTTTTTTTCTTGGTCTTAGTGTATAGAGTGTATGCAATAACAGCCAGATAATATAACCCTTTGGCAGGCTATACTGGGAGGACAAACATCAACTTGAAGGAGTATAGATTCCACGGTTTCATTGTTATAAGGTTCATCAGCAATAATATCATTACATGGATCCTGGAAAATCATGTCACAGACCTCTTGGAGAAAACTGTTAAGATGTGGGTTCATCATACATGTATGACGTTCTGTGCGTACGCTCTCAAGTAACAGCACATCTAATTACTGGAATTTTATATTTTGAGTCTGAATTTTGCCACGTTTGCATGACGATGCCATTTTAAAGATCAGAACGTCGTTTTTTTGATGCCAAACAGACAAGAAGGGGAACCAATTTTAAACTCTGTGCAGTATGCCATAGTCCAAAAAGTGATGCATCGAATTTTGTTTACAAGACCATAATTCCAAAAATCATACACTAAGCTTTTGAGTTAGTTTCATGAGGTGGGCACTGGGGATTAGTCTTGAGATCAGCAGCCGCCGGTCGCCGTAACACCCCCACACAAAACCACACACACAACATCCCACATAAGGTCAAAAAAGGTCGACGTTTTGTTGATTTTGTCCATCTAACCGGGGGGGGGGGCACTGAATTATATGGGGATATGATGCGTGAACCAAGAAAACGCGTAAAGGGTATCTTTTTTTTCCAACAGGCGAGGTACGCGCATACTTGATAGGGTGTCAAAAACAGCAAAATGTGGAAAAAGGGCATGTTTTTTTCTAAATCTGAAATGGGATGTACGTGTAATACTCAAATAAGCAGAGATCAAAAATATTGTAAGCAAAGCAAGATAATAAAGGTATATAACGAAAACAATGATTACTTACCTGTTTCGGGTAGCAAAACTTTTTAAACAGAATACTCTTTAGTGTAAGCAAATCAGACAAAAAAATACTCGTTTAGGGTTAATTTTTTAGTCGGTGGAAATACTTGTTTAGGGTGCGCTATTTGGAAGTCAATGTTCACGGCATCATATCCACCTTTGAATACAAGTGGCCCCCGGGATCCATTAAAAAGGTCCAACGTGTAGAGAAAATTGACAAGAAAGTCCACATTTAGTGATGAGATGATCAAAAAGGACCATTTTGGGGGTAGTATGCTTTTACAAAAAGTCCCCATTTTCAAAGTCCCGCGCCCCTAAACAAGGAGTTTCAAAAGTACCGCGTAACAAGTACAAGTATTGAAGGTCTAACAGCACCCATAAAACAAGTTATGCGTAAAACTGTAAAGTATGGCAATATTTGACCCCTAAGGCAAGTCGAAATTGTTTCTTTGTATACTGAATAGATATTTACACATAATGAGCCGCAATACGATACAAACTCGAAATTTCCAACTGCATGTACCCTAAGTAGTTCAAGTGTGAAAAGTACACCTTTTTTCCAGATTTCAGTGTTTTTGCTATGTCATCGTGCAAAAAAAAAATACCCCTTTTACATGTTTCTTGGTATTGCATTGATATCCCCTACAATGACCATTGGCCCCGGCTCTGGAGGAAGGAATAATTAAAACTCACATATATGACTGAAGACTTGAAAAGAAAAACTAGCCACTAATTTTGTCTTCTGTAGTGCGAATCGTGTGTTTAATGGTTATAACATTCATCATGGAATTGGTATTATAGACTACAGCAAACATTTTCTCTTGAATTTTAATAACAACAGTTACGTAGCCATGGCCAAAAGCCCCCCAAAAAAAAGGTATAAATGGGTGTAGGGTGTAGGGTTCACTATATATTGTGCAAAATATGAGGCCTAACACTGGCTTTGCAGGACTGAGTCTGAAAACGGCAAATTTATGCATGTCCCTAATTAGCTTATTTGCATATAACAAAGAAACAAAAGGTCAAGTAACAAATAAATATCATATACATATTCCTATGAAATTTTGCCACATTTTGGTACCAAGGTCGATATACTTTGGACGAGGTATGACCGGCTTGACTTTGCCCTCGTGGTCAAGGTCACTAAAGGTCAACGGAAAAAATGGCAACATCGTTTTTTGAAATAGTCAAGACCTAGTGAATTACAATTTAAGTGGTTGCCAACATTAACATGAACTTCTAAAATCACTCTCTGGAGAAATAGGCCCCTCCACTAGTAGGAGCATTGCATTGCGCAAAAGAGTTAAGTATCCTGTAATTGTGTTTCTAGATACTTCTAACCCAAGTAATAAAATTGATGCAGATGCGGCTTTCTCAAGTTTTAGAATTTGCCGTATTCTGTTTTCAATATCACACGGCATCTCATGAGATTTTGTTTATTTTATCTCTCAGCCAAAACTTTCGTAAATAAAAACCATACAATTTAGGGTCTTTAAAATAAAAACGCCGTTTAAATGGCAAGTGCTGAGTTAGTGTCCTATTTCCGATTGGGCGGACCATGGAATACGTGGCGTGACCCAGTCAAGCTCGAGAAAAAATTGATGTTGAGAAAAGTTGACCTCGTACTCGTTTTATTTTAATCAATCGTGCAGTTTTATGATTAGAAAAATATTTGTGTCCACCATTTGAAAATACCGTCATTACTGTAAGGCCTGGTGTGTATCAGAATTCTTCCCTTTTCCCTTTAGATGCTGTGTATGGGATGCTGTAACTGAAGACAGCCAATTCACCCATTCACCCAATGGTTGTTGAGGGTGTGGTTGGTGGTGGGTGGTTGGTTGGCTTAATTGGTTGGGTGGTTGGGGGGGTGGTCAGTCGTTGGTGTTTTTTTTTTTTTTTTTGCTTGTGTTCTTTGTCATGGAGTATTACTAGGTTTAGTCTCAATAAAACAGACACAGACACGTCAATTACCCAACTAAAATTCGGAGGCTTTGTAACAGTTTTCTCTCTACCCTCAGCCCCGTACACGGTAGGGGTGCAGTGGGAGCGGTTGCACCATAATTCCACAAATGTGCATAAAAAATCCACTTTTTGCTGACTCTTTAATAAAAAGGTTCAAAATTTAAAGAGAATATTATCAAGCAAAGTCGCTTTTTGGTGAGTTAAAAAGTCTAAAAAGGACAATTAAGGGCTAGGTCCAGTTACAAAAAGTACCCTTTTAAGTCCCGCACCCACAATAAATCCTGCATACGGCCCTGCTCTCTCTCCATTGCGTCCCCCATTTCTTCCTATCTTTATTTCTCTCTTCTTCTATCATCTCTTTTCCATTGATTATCAAAAATAAAACTTACACCTTCAGGCAATCAAAGATGCACCAAAGATGTTTGTTACTAGGTCATTGTAATATAATCAAATTTTTAATTCGACTGTAGATCAAGTAATCCTGGTATTCATACTTCTAAATAAGAACCAACCATTTCATAACAATGAGGTCAAGGTCACAAGAATGAAAATGCCTTTGCTATGCCATTTTTTTACTTTTGCTGGTGCCGGTGACCAAGCTCTATTTCAGCAAAGACAATCTCATTTTTTTAACATACAGTCCCCATGTACCATTACCGTTTGATGTTATGAACAAATATACCCAATTGTGGCGACACATTAAATAACACCAGGCCATACGCAGGATTTATTTTGGGGGTGGGGAACTGCGAAAAGTGGACTTTTTGATAAAAGTGGACCTAACTCCCCTAAAATGGTCCTCACAAAAAGTGGAAAAATTCTCGAAATTTTGACCTTTTAATGGCCATTTGGCCACCCCCCAGAAAATGTCCCTGATCGGAAGTGTTTACAAGTTCACACATACATCATAGACGGTACATACACAGGCCGTACGCTAATTTTATTTTTGGAGGGTGTGGACTTTGAAAAAGTGATCTTTATTGGTAAAAGTGGGCCTAACCCCAACAACCCCTAAAATTGACCTTTTTGGAATTTAAAAACATTTTATGACCAAAAATGGACTTTCATGTCAATATTTCTCTAGATATTTGATTTTTTTTTATCAAAAAATGTGTGACCTTTAACCACCTTTTGTGGAATTGTTGGGTCAACCGCACCCCCCACCCGCTACGGGCCGCAACATACCACATAATTTTCATATTTCCACTTCACCTCATAACTAATCACAATATTTGTAATGTCTTTAATTTCATTCTACACCAAGCACTCATATGATTTGAAATGACGCAACCAGCCAAGGTCATCACGGTCAGCTTGATATTTTTTTAATCAATGCTTTCTGCTTCTGGAGTCCCAAACTCATCAAGCTAACTTTTAAGGCCGCTCAACATTTGTATGTATTTGTGTTTGTGTTTTATTAATTAAAAATAGTCACTAGAACTAAATATTTCCTAAAAATGCACAATTCCAAAGTTTGAGATTGATTGGGAAGTTTCGTTTTTGTGTAATAAAATTACACTTTTAAGTCTGAGATGATGTAAAAATGCACCATAGATTTGAGCTGCAGATGATAGCGAAAAGTCGCTTCGTTAAGCGAAAAGTAATTGTTGGATGTACATGTTGGATTTTGTTGTCTCAATTAAGGTCCAGTATCTGAGGCTTCTCACCATCAGTTTTTACCAAATTTTACCCAATATTTAAAAGTTACAGCCTCATTAACATAAATTTACATAATAACTTAATGTTTACACCGGATTTAGATTATTGCCCATAAATCTAAATCAAAAAAGCTACAGAACTCGGGGTTTCTGAATTCGTGACTAACAACGTGTGTTTTCTCATAGTGCAACAATATTTTAATCTATCATTCGTAAATAGTGTATATTTGCTAACTTTATCTTAAAAAATGGGTTTCAATCAAAACAAAATGACCCCACTTTCGTTTCTGTTTACAATAAAAACTTCCAACCACGCGTAATTTTTAATTATAATATTTAATAGTAATCTGTGTTGGCACCACAGTGGCCAAAATCAGATCCAGACCGAGCTTAATATTCACGTTATGTCAAATAATCTGATTCTCGTTGTTTTACACAATCAAAACAAAACATAAATGTATTCTCACGTAGAGTGTCACTCGCCAGGTTCACTCGCCCCTTGTCATTCATACAATGGAAAGTCACCCGGCTTTTATTCCACGCGCTGGTTTCTACATTTGAATTTTCGTCGCGGTTGAAGTTTGTTTAATTCTTCTTGTGTTTTTACTGTATTGTGATTCAAGAGGCGACCGTATTTTACGAACAACAGAGTGAATGCAACATTTTCCCCCGAAAATGAATATAGTATAAAATGTTCATGTTATAAGGTAGTTTTAACGGTTTTTTTAATCTAGAACGCCGACCTTTACAGTGGAACGGGTGAGATTCTGGGCCCGTATTATGGTCCAGGACCATTAGCGTGGTGCAATTTAGGGCATTTGGTATGTTTGCACCTATTAGAAAATAAATGGGTTTATATTTAATTAAAAAACAGGAAGACTTGGACCTAAACCGGTCACGAGATTTTAAAAAATATGACTATAGTCGATTGTAAAGGTTTGTGAAGCAGTTTCTTTTTCATGTGTAAAAATTAAAATTTGGAATAATGCACGGGCTTTTATGAGTTACTGAAAAAAGTTTCAACCCCGACAGAAGGCGACTATTTATGACGTGTATTGCTGTCCGTGAATTAAAACTTTCATATCAAATAACTCAAAAAGTAAAATACAGAAATTACGTAAACTAATTTACAAATTATACAACAAAATACCATGATTGTTTTTGGAATACATTGACAAAGGCCCTACAGCTGACCACCTACATAAATACATGCATATATGACAGTACATTACTGTACTGCTAAAAATGGCAAAATCCACATTAATATTTGATTATGTTTTTTCTTTTTACTTTTTTTAATTTTTTAGGTTTTTTCTTTTTTTAAACAAAAACCAAACAAAACAAAGCAGACAAAACGAGACAAAACAAAATATCCTAATGGCCCCGACTCGGTGATCAGAAAAATGTTGGCTTTGTAGAGAAAAATGCCCGATGTTCCGATGAGTGATTAGAACAAAACTTGTTTTTTATTACCATGTACTTTCGCGTTTTGCAAGCCACTTTTATAGTTCATTACATCAACAAAGTTTCAGTATGAATAGATGTTGTTCGTATAGTGTGTTACAAGATAGGTCCATTTTTGAAACATTGGTTTAGGCAACACAATATATTAAACCCAAATAATACACGAATGATGCATAAGGTTTTTCTAGAGTTGTTTAAAAAATCAAAAGTATTAATTTTTAATTTTAAGCATACTTTTTAGGTTTTGGATTTTTTAAGGTTTTCTTTTTTGGGTTAATTTTTTATTTCAAAAGGATAGATATGATTAGGTTCAACACAAGCCCACACTATAACCCGAGCTGGGTATGACACGAAGCTTTAACTAACTTGGAGGGCTATCCTTCATATACAATATCAATTTAAATAATAAGTAAAAAATTGTTTCAAGTTAATTCAAATTGTTTCACAAATTAATCCAAAGACGTTCACTAACTTGAAAGAACGGCGTTTAAGAGGACCGTACATCTAAAACAAATTGTCATTTTGTTTCGGAAATATTCCAGGTAGGAACCAATCAAGATATTTAAATCAACTTTCTATAATAACTATTTTGGTATCAAAATCTTGATCAGATTGGATCCAAATTGTATCACACGTGTTGCAAAATATTTTTGGTGATCTCCCCGTGATAATCTTTTTTTTGGGTTGTAATTTCAACACCCTTGAAGAGTGAATTCAGTTTTTTTACTCTATAAGGGGCACATATTCCACTATAAACACAGTGCAATTGATATCCTTTTTAAAGTACATTTTACTATATAATATGAAAGTTAATTTCCTTCTTGACTTCAAAGGTTTTCGACTTCACACCACAGCTGTTGTCATTTTTTAGAGAATAGTGAATTCAGTATCTTAGAGTAGGCAAGCACTATAACATTAAAATCTCAAATAACCTGTACTTGTTTTTTAAGGCTATTTATTAATTTTAAAAACGCTATACCCTCTAACGTCCCTGAGGAGAATGACACCAACCCTTACGATCAATCCCCCCAAAAAGGTAAGGGGCGTGTATTTTTCTTGTAAGATCTAGGGAAATTTCCCCCCCAGCACCCTAAACACAAAGGCAGGTCCGCTCGTGATTTTTTGAAATGCCAAAAAAAATGTAGTTAAGGGACGTTTAAGGATAAAGTATCCCAAAACTCTTTTTTCTACTAGTTTCAGAAGAGAAGGCCTTCACGCATTTAATGCATACCGAGAATTATTCATGTGTTTACCTTGATCGACAACCTCCCCCTTTAGTTTGCTCCATCAAATTACGATTTGGGTATAAGAATACTGGCGGCGATTTAATATGATTAAAATATAATTCACCCATGTGAGGATAGCAAAATAATTAACACCATTATCGTGTAGCACATCCTCAGACAACATGATTTAGGCGTTAAAAAAGTCACACTCTATAACAAATTTGAAGTGTAATTTAAACAAAAAATAATGAAACAATTAAATGAGGGTGATATAATGCGTTTTTTTCAAATAGGTTATTTATATCCAATTTTCCATGCCTATTTAATATGACTCACGTTAAAAGTAGCTCTTATCGAATTTTTAAAGAATATCCTCATTATTATCCACTAATTATTACTGAATTACAGTAAATTGTAAATTCATGTAAGCCTGACAACATTTCTGCAACAAAATCCCATCCAAGCTTTCACAGTTTCCATATCAAATTCACTCATATTTTTACAAACTGTAAAAACTCAAGTCTTATTTAATATTTTTTACACCAAACCCTAAATATTAGCATATGCCCATACGAAACGAAATCCATACTATAATATTCGTAGACATTTGGAAGACCTGCGAATGAGTGTTCTGCTACAATGCACGATCTCTAAAAATATCTCACCAAATGTAATGTTTTCGGTGTTTTATTTAATTAATTTCAAGTATACTGTGTTTTACGGCAGTGTTCGCAGAATTTCTGCCAATAAAAACTGGCAAAGATTATATATTTTTTAAGTGCAGGTATGGCAAATATTATCATTACAATGTAAAAAACAAAATCGAAAGTCGGAAAAGGAGGAAAAGGAATATAATGTTATCTGCATCTAGCCGTACCTTCTGATCATTCCCACTTTATCACAAAGCAAACCTTGCCGTTCTCACCGGGCTTTTTGTCAGGTACTTTTTTATGATTCTTTGTTGAATACATGTCCACGTGCATGCAAGACACACTGTTAAAATGAAACTGGAAAAAACTTCGTTTTTGACTGGTATCTGGGACTCACAACTTGCAGAACATAAATAACTGGGGCCCGTAAAAATAAAGGGAACGTAAAATAACGACGTGAAACCACAGCTTCAACGGTTTTATTTTTTTATTTGTTTAACCAATATTAATAATTAAGAGTTATTGCGATCTCACATCATTTTAACGTTGTGGCTATTCACTCATACCAACAGGTATCGAGTTCTATTCGCTCATGCTTTTTGCAATATGAAAACATTTCCATTACTTAACAAAGATAAATATGATCGCAAAGTATTAATGTAATGCTTGTGGTTTTGTAATTGTTTTGTTTTTGCCTTCTGCTGTTGTTGTGGTTTTGTTGTTATTTTATTTACTTTTAGACGACATTTTTTAAATGAAAATTACTGAAAAGAAAATTGAAAAAGTTAAAACTCTGTCATGTCATTATATCTGTGCGGGATCTTGACTTGGAAGAAACACGCTGGCCTGTTAAAACTTTAGTGAAAATTACGACAATTGGACAATTGTATAGTAAACTTAAGCCTTACTTTTGGTTAATTTCTCAGAGCCTATAAATTCAGTTTTATTAGAATGCCTATGTTAACTTGATATTACAAAATCATTAATAGACCGAATATGTTACGAAAACTACTGACACTTTTTGTGCTTCTTTTTTTTTTTTTGTTTGCCGCTTCTATGTACTATAAATTCTAAAACAGTGAAGATCATTTATTTCTTTACAGTAATGGCATGAAGGACAAGCGGTATTTTCTGTTTGGTATAACAATAGTATTATAATAAACACGTTCTACAACCTATAGATCTTTGTTATTGTTTTATTATTTTACAAATATAACAAGTCTTTCCTCCTATATAGTGTAAATAAAGACGCCACTCGCATAAGAACATTGATTTTATTATTTCAGCGAAAGACGATAACCCCTCATTGAAAACAAGAATGATGTACCAAAGGAGGTTAAAAACGAAAGAAGAGTGCACTGTTAAAAATGTTCTTAAAAAAACGTCGTTTTTTAACTGTTACCGATACGTGCAAAGAACTGTAAAAAGATACTCGAAACGGGCAATAACTGTAAAATAACTCGTTGTTAAAAAAACTGCATGTGAGTCCCAGCTGCCAGTCAAAACGACGTTATTTAATTTGAACATTTTAACATTGTGAGAGTAGAAGAGAGGAGACACAGAAGCGGTAGCGTAACATAAGGGGCACATTGCCCCCCCCCCCCCTCACCCAGCACAAACACTCGGGGGTGACCGAAAGTTGGTGCTTCAGCGATCGGGATACGGGAAAATGAGGATAGAGGTGAAGGAAAAGTGAAGAGAATGCAGGAGGGGAAGTTGATGTACATATTTGAACATTGCCTGGGCCCGGTCCAGTGTCTACCCATCCTTGCCCCTTCACGAATAGAAGCGTCGTCGAAAAATGCGTCAATTGAAAGCCTGTTTTGCGCCGGCCAAAATGTAAACGCCAGGAAATTTTTGAAAACCCCACCCCTGTTACTGTCCCCTGAAGAGAGAGAAAAAGCTATCTAAGATCGAGGAGATGAAGAAGAAACATTTCCACAGAAACACATGACAATAATAGGAAGAAAGACGAATAAGCATCATGAAAGAGAATGCAAAGGGAAAGTACAAGGGTGCTTTGAAATTGATGGCAATTGACATCGATTGATAATGCATGGGTAGATTATTACCTTCTAAGGAATATAATGTTCAAACCCGGACTTTTTCGTTCTTGAATTTTAATTTTTTATCCAATTCCAATATGTGAAAGACCGAAGACCGGCGCCTCACACTTATGCCGTATAATACCGCTCAGTGTAAATGAAAAGAATTTTAATTTTCCTTTGTTTTTTTGTTTGAATATTTTTGTCAAATATTGTAAATTTTCACCAGAGAAGACTGGCATTTTTTTAAATCAATTAAAAAAAACCTCCATGTTTGATATGTGTCGTAGGTCACATACGCTCACTATATACCAATGGTGTGCATTATGCCATGCAGACAATGCAGAGAATACGAGTGTGCGGTACTGAAAGCGTTTCATGACGTTTTGTAAATTCATTCATATTTTACATTTTCTGAATGCTACAGTAACCAATTTTGGTTTGGTGGAATAAAACAGATGTATAAATGTAGTAATTGTTCAATATTGGCTAAATTGGCGATAATAAAGCAGTAAATGGTGAAAATATTAAGTCATTTTTAAAAATTATGAAAAATTCAAGAAAAAAACATAAATATGTCATGTTCTTGGTGATATATCGCTATATTTAGTTATTGATATCAAATGTACAAAATGTCTTCTATCAAATGCAAAAAACCGCATAGTGATGTGATATGTACTTCTCGAGTTATAACGTTTTTTGGAAAGCATCATTCAGAACAAAAATTTATGCAAATTTTATGCAAATTATGCTATTGTTTCAAAACTACTAGTGTAAATTTTTGTAAAAATCATCTGGTAAGCCTTTGGACTCTTCTGAACTGATTTCTATAAAAAAACGCAACATGTACTATTTTTTACGGTTCAGTGATCTCGGACATTTCATCTGCAGCCCTATATTGTATACCAAAAAATTACAGATCCTGAATTTTATTACAAAATTTTGATTTTCTATAAGAAGGATATCGAATTGAACTTAGCAATTTCACACAGCGATTAGTATGTGGCCCAGCATTGTGAAAATGCAAAAAATGTGATTTGTTAGAAAATTGAGGGCACCATCCTTGGGAAATCACAGCACAACTTACAGTGAAATACAAAATGCTTGATCAATAGAAAACTATGTGAATACTGCTGCAAGCCACATGTGTGTATCCCATGGATAAATACAGCTGAAATCAGTAGATGTGAATCATCAACAATATCCAACACTTTTGTTCACATTTAAAATTATGAATATGAGCCCACGGAGGGAGGGGGGCAAGTAGTAATTAAAGGCTGTATTTTGGTTGTAATAATGTTGATGATTATGTGGAATAATTCTGACATATTCTCATCTCTGCTATTAAAGGGTCATTTCGTGATCCACAGCCTCTTCCCCCCGACTTACCTCAAAAAAGTTGAGATTTTTATATCATCTGAACTGATGGTCTAAGTATAGTATGTGTGCCAAATCTTACGTGCAAATTCGATCTACTCTTGAAGAAATTCGTATTTTTGTATTTTCTGTTTGTAAACGGACAGAAATTACAACACAGTAGTCTATGGGGCAGCGTGATGTAAACATATGCGCATAGCATCAAAACGCACCCTCAGAATCAACTGAAATTTTGGAATTAAGATTTTCTGGGGATATCTAGTGCATCATAAAACAAAACTGAGGTCTAGGATCGCGAAATGCACCTTTATGTATGTTTCTAAGATAAACAAGATTTTTAATCATCTGAAATGATGGTCTAGTTAGTATGTGTGCACAATCTTACGTGCAAATTCGATTCGTACTCTTGAAGAACTTCGTATTTTTGTATTTTCTGTTTGTAAACGGACAGAAATTACAACACAGTAGTCTATGGCGGCAGCGTGCGTGATGTAAACATTATGCACCATAGCATCAAAAACGCACCCTCAGACTCAACTGAAATTTTGGAATTAGTTTTCTCGGGGATGATCTAGTGAATCATAAAACAAAAATGAGGTGCTAGGATCGCGAAATGCACCTTTAATGTATATGTTTCTAAGAACAAGATATAAACAGGAGCTAGCAGACATTAGTAATAAGGTTTAAGTCCCGGGTTTTTAACTAAATCTGTATATCTGCTTAAACATAGAAGTACAAAGAACAATAAACTCCACACAGTCTCACAAGGAGGAATGCCTGGTATTTGTCGACTTAATGACCGTATTTTGTGTATCAGTGTAAGAGAGGTGTTTGGTTCTTACACCACGTGCTATGTCTTCAACGCGCGCGATTTAGACTGCGCTAAGAGTGTATAAGGGCGTTTTGTAGTAAGGCGCGATAAATGCTGCGCAGTGTGCATCGATTAATTTACTTTGTACTTCGAAGTTTATGAAATATAGGTAGCCTGGAGGACCCCCTGAAACTTGATTCTTACGTACTGCAAATAGTGTATTAAAGCAGCACTGGCACATTTTCGAAAATATGACAATTTTCTTCCAATTGCTCGAAATGATGTCTAGGCACTGCAAGAAACGAGATAATTTGACGCATTAAACAAAAAACATACCAAAAAACAGATAGGGCCATAATAAGAGGCTAAAGACATAAGTTGGCCATAACTTTAATAAACAAATTGTCTATATTACATGAAATCGTAGAATCATACTCATTGATATTAAAACCACAAGGAACAGACCGGTTCAAACAAAGTGCATGTGTGAGAATCAAACTCTAGCGTGATTTTCTGTGTTACATGTCACTTTCCGCATTGTCTGCTGAATTAATGTCGGCCGGGAATTAATTATAAAATCATTCTGTTTACCTATAAGTTCACTGATGATGTGGGCTTAATAATTTCCGGTGAGGGCTAATGTATATAAAAGCTTACCAACATGCAAAAAATTGATGTGATGCGATCTGGGAAACCCGCCAAATGGTGAAAAAATTTATTAGTTTGAGTTGTGGAATATCATTGCAAAGTTTGAATATAAGTATGGTGCCATCCCCCTTGGTTACGTCTTTCTTCTAGGATACACATATCAAAAGTTAGGCCTTATACAATCTAACAAAAACTAAAAGTACAACATAACAGATTTAAGGCAGAATTCTTATTTTTCAAAAGTGTCCTGTGCGAAATGTGGTGGGTTTTCCCAGATCACATCACACATATCAATTCTGAAAAATCTACAGGGCACACTATTTTTTCAAATGTGCCAGTGTCTCTTTAAGGAGGGGGGACAGGGATAAAAATTAAATTGATCCATGATCATACCCATGTTATTTGTCTACCCATAAGGATTCCAAAAAAGTAGAATTTGTACAATCTACAGCCTAAACTTTTGGAATATAGGCTAAAAACAGCAAAAAATCAATAAAAGGGTCAATCGTTGCTACTTGCGTCAAAAATTTACAGGTTGCTCGTTTGTATAAAAATGGTACAATTGGTGGGGCTCATCGGATTAAAAAATACTGTAAGTAAACTTACATGACCCCTGGCACATGACCTCAGATGACCTTTACCTTGGTCCAGCACCAAGGGTAAGGTACATTAAGGGTATTTACGGTTTTATATGACTACTATATCCTCTATAATATAATGTCCATGCTGGAACTCATTTAACCCCCTGGGCACATACCTTGATACCATGTGTCTGATATTTTTGTTAGTTCAACGACATGAAATATTCCGTATACAATACACCAAAAATGGAGGGAATAAAATCACAAGATAACACTTATTGAATTTTCTAAAAGAATTATTCACATAATACTGACAGTTGTTACCCCACTTCCATGATAACAAATTCCCTGAAGTCATGTAGGTTATAGTCCATTCACATTGTACCATGATCTAATTTTAAACATCTTACATGGTTTTAAGCCAAACATTTTGGCTGTTTTCTTATATTAAAGAGTTATTTCATGATCCACATACAGCATTATCCATGATTTATATAAAATGTCGAGATTTGTATTACAATCTTGAATGATGGGATAAGTATGTATTGTGCTACTCTTATAATGCAATATACTTATGACCTTTAAGATTTCAGGTTTAGTGGGTGCAGAGGCATAAGAAACAAGCCTAACTTTCCACACAAGAAGCAAGATGTGGAAAGTTAGGCATTATGTTCTTTATGCCCTAACTTTCCACACAAGGAACAATATGTGGAAAGCTAGGCATTAGTCTCTTATGCATATGCACCCGCCATAAAATGAATTGAATCTAAAGGTCCTAACTATCCTCTGCAAGTTAAGTAGTTTGGAATTTTCTAATCTCTGTTCGTAAACAAACAGAACTTACAACACGTGGCCTACTGGATACTCTGATACTTAGTTAAAGGTGTGTGGTGTGTTCGATCTCTTTGGCCCCCCCCACTAATTTACCCGGAAGTAGTACGAGTTTTGATATCGGTGAAAGACGTATTTTTCTATTGTCGTCCTGAAATTTGAGCCTCAAATCCATTTCATTCCCAGATTAAAAACAAAAAAAAACGCCCATTGTAAGTGGTTACCATCAATTTATTAGGACACAGTATTATATGGCTTTGCAAATGCATTATTGCATCTACCATCAAAACTGAAAGTTTGTTTCCCAAGGTAAGTTGATGTGGTGTATGTGCAAGTGCCAGGCTCTCATATCAAGTACACATAAATCGGAACAAGCACCTTTAATATCCCTGTTTGTTCATTGTGAAATACAAAACCAAACCATTAATATTTTTGTATTGCATGAGAACAAACAGGGGATAAGGAATCTGCTTTCTACTAAGTTCTTAAGAAAGGTAAAGTTATTTCTAGTGCAAGTAGCGAGCAGCGCACCCATGCCTGCATTACACTCCGTATCGTATGGCAATTACACAGACACTATAGTATTTATCAAAATACCTTTTACAAGAGGTACGCGCGCGTCATCCTGAAGGGGCGGGGCTTAGCAGTAGATCACACGATCACATTTACGCGCATCACGCTTAAAGTACGCTTATCTTGTAAAGGGTACTTTGACAAAGATTATAGATTACACTCTGGTCTTGTCTCTATGTAAACTGAGCGCGTGAGCACACATGATACTGATAAAGCGCTATATGGTAAGGGATATATTACTTGTATTATTCAGGTGAGCCGAGTAATACAGAAATATCTCAAAGGGCTATCAACCAATAAATTACATTATTATTTATATCAGGCTTCCGAGTGGTGTAGAGAAATCTTTGTATTGTATAGTTTTGGTAAAAGTCCCTGGATGCAATACAATATTCTTTTTAATATTGTATCGCATCTGGGCATTTTAGCGAGAACGCCATTATTGAAACAGTGTATCCTTTGAGAGTTGGACTAAAACATGGTGAACGGAAGGTTTAGTTTGAGTCAGCCTGATATTTAAATAATAATAATATTGAATGGCTTTTTTTTCGTATGATACAAGAATATATTGCACTCGCTAGAAAAATATTGTACTCGTCTTCGACTCGTACAATATCTTTCTAGCTCGTGCAATATATTCTTGTATCATGCTCAAAGCCATTCAATATTATTTAAGTATTCATGCCTACTTGTGACATAGCTGCTTCTATATAATAATGATTGTTTTAAACAAAGGGAAAGTTCATGTTCCCACAAAATTCAGAGATATTTGTTGAATTCCAATATAATTAAAAGTTACAAATGACATCAAAGATTTAATTGATTTCCTAGTATCACCCACCAATGACATCATACAGTATCCTAGTTTCTTGGTACTATCTTTTGGAAGTCTTTATACCAGTCCAGTATGATGTGGGTGAATAATTAATTTGAAGGGAAATAACTTGTCAAAATTGTGTATAATAAATCATCAAACTTAGACCAAAAGTGTCTTAAACATCCTCCCAACTATCTGGGGACGCACCCACACTTCCAAGAAGTTTTAGTCATTTTGGACGTTTCTGATTGGCTAAGAAAAGTCCGGAACTCTATGAGATGTAACTTTCTGATTGGTTAAAAATAATATGAAGGGGAAGGATTATGAAGTTTGATAAGTATAAAAGAGCATGATATTTTGTGAAGAATCAGTCCAGTCCAGTCCAGTTTGTGAGTACATCAGACCGTAAGCTTAAGTCTGATTGTAAAGTCTACGCCGACTATATTTTGGGCTCAAGAATGAGATGGTGATGTAGTAAATAAAACTAATTGCCAAATAAGCAAACTTGCTTTCGTCTGAGATGTGTTATTTGTGTGTGGAAAAACCAGTTGACCGCTCGGAAACCACTACCGACGCCACATGGTGGCAGCTACGGAGCTACGAGTCCACATGGTAGCAGCGATGGTAGTACTTGATTGAAAACTTAAATGCTGTATCTGATGCTTGATCTGTGTGTCGCCATCCGTGTCGAAGAAGAACACTGACTGAACCCAAGCTGAGGGGTAATTTTCCATAATGTTGTGTAATTAAGACAAATGTATGGTGTTTGATTTGAATACAGAGATTTAAATTGAATGTGTTACTTCTTTAAAGTTTAGAGAAAAACTTTAGTACACGTAACCTTGGCAACACTAGAAATAGACAGGCATCATGTCATTAACTTATGATGACGATGAGGAGAACACCCTCTGGGTCTGCTTTCTCCGCAATTTAAAGATGAAAAAATCAAACGCACTGCAAAAGTCACTGAAGATAAAGTTGCAACTAAGAATATTAAAAGGAAAAACTACGAGGAAATTCCTATAGGGCTCAGATTGAGCCAAAGAACTATGTAAAGTGATTTTAACAATAATGACCAGCATGAAACTTAAAAATTAATGACGTTATGATAAGTCTTCTGACAAACTAATTGAAGGTTTAAAGTTAACAAAAATAGTCCCTAATTTTGTCTAATTAAAGAAATTAAATAGAAATAAATAGAAATAAACTGATTTCAGCAAAATGAAACCTGGTACATGTATACGATTGACATGTAGACAAAATGGTGTGAAAGATGAACAAAAGCGATTAACTGTTCGAGACTTGGGTGCATTATTTGTTGTTATCCAGTGCTATGTAGGCCTACAGATTAAGACCTTCTACTCAACGGAAAATAGTAGATTGGTGGAGCGCCATAGCTCTTTAGTCACTAGGGACTAGGGTCACAGAGAACCTATTAGTGATGTGACTGGTAATTTGGAGGTGCTTTTGTACTGGATGGATCATTTGATCAAGAGAATTTTATTGATATAGTATATGTAATATAGATCCGGCTGATCTATAGAAGAGCAGAAAGCTCATTTTAGTCACTAGGGACTAGGGTCACAGAGAACCTATTGGAGACGTGACTGGTGGTTGGCCCAGCTTTGGCCAATAGAAATTTTGCATCCAAAGAGAATTTAGAAAGAAATTGAATTGTTTTTCATTTACACATTGATGTTGAAATACACAAATGCATACATGTATTATGTTGAAACTAGTTAATAATTATAATGCAGTTACGGTCTGCAAGAAAAAAAAGATTTGTTGTATTTAAGCTTAATTTATGATACCTTTGATTATTTCCCTGTAAATTTTAAGGGAAAATAACTGCAATAAAAACAATGAAATGATAGTTAGTTAATCGAAGACACAAAGTAGTAAAACAAGATATAGACCCATGAGACGCAAGCAAAATTAAAAAAAAAAGTGAAAGTTAATTACGAAGACATAAAGTAGCAGAACAAGATACCCATGAGAGGCAAGCAAACTTAAAAGAGAGAGAAAGAGAGAGAAAGAAAAGCATTATATTCAGGAACAAATATTTTTTTGATAAAGGTGATGTGTATTTAATGCATGTAACATTCAATTTAAATTGAGCATTTTAAGTTATCACCATACACTTAGTCTCAATGCATAAACTAATGGATAACTTGCTTCCAGAAGCGAGGGGAATGGAAGTGATTCTAAGGCATGAAAAGACTTTTTCAGCGGATGATCAGCTGAAGTCTGCCTATTGAACTGTTCCTGTATTATTACTATTAGCTGTACCAGCTGTTTACCAGAAAACAGAACTTTTTCTATATATTTTGAACTGCTGCATATTTACCTGCTATATCCTTGCTGCTTTCACACAACCAATGTACTTGACTGCGAATATGAACAATTAACATTCTGTGTACTCCAAGAGAGTTAATTCCAAGTGATTATTCCTTTCCATGAATGGATAAACTGTTGTAAGATTCCATTGGCATGAATCGACTGGCTACTTCCTAGAACTGTTTACACCACTGCCAGGTAGTGACCTGAACAACTTCGAACCTGAGCTGAGCCTAATATTGTACTATAAACTTGCATAGACTTGCTTGACCCACAAAAACTTGTGGAAAAGCCATATGTTGCCATGACAATGAAGTGTGTATAACAACCTTGTCCTCCTGGAATGAGGTGCAATTATGAATTTGGGGAACTCCTGACTGTTATGTGACCTTCTGTGCAAGGGATCATCTCGAATCAAGGACAACTATGATTTTGACCTACATTGTAGAGGTAAACATTGCTCTACTATCTTCATGGAGACTGAAGGTGACTTGAGCCAACTTTTTACCTGTACCTGTGGAATGCCTGAAACTGTCAATTATGTGTTTACTGCTGATGCTATACTGCTACTGCTGAACTAATTATGTAAAATTGCTGCTTCTGCCTGCTGAGACCAAGATGAGGCCTGAGGACACATGGAGTGATGAAGAACTTTTGAATAAACTTTCAAATAAAATTATATTGTTGTGTTATATATGAATAGTGTAACAAAGTGACCCTTAGCAGCCTCCATAGATGCCTTGTTGGGAGTATTAAATCTCCCATTTAATTTCTAGGATGTCACAAATACATCCAAATGTCTCAAACTATGTAATAAATTCATATTACTAATTTTAGTATGTAATATTGTATGTAACCCTTAAGCTTTAAAATATCTCTGTACAAGCATTTAATCCCCCCCTTCAAAATGGGAAAGTCCAAAAAGTCATCAACCAATGGGGTGATAGCTGGAGTGCCTGGGGTCTTGGAGATTTTAGAAAAAGAGAGTCATTGGGACTTGCGGAGTCATAGTTTCCCGGTCCTAGTTTCGAGTAAATTCAGCTTTGTACAGTATCAATATCACACAGTGTGTCATTTTGTAAACAAAGCTAAACAAATCCGAGAAAGCTATCTCGAAGTTTGTACTCTGCAGATTTAAATACCTGGAAATATACAACTGACTTATTACGTGACATATAAAATTTGAAGGTTTCTGTGTCTTTCTTTTCCCATTCCTTTAGGAATTCTCCTCTTATTCAGTAGTTTTGAAGGCGAAGGAAACGGGATGTTATTCCACTAGACTAGTAAAAATCATTCGTGATCGTGGTTAAAGCCCTAAGCAGAAGTTGGAGAGTAGTCTGTGAATTGTATAGCTCGGCCAAGTTATATTTTGCACAGATCGTAAAGTTGTCATTCTTTTGTACTTCGATAGAAGGGCTAGTGGATAAATTAATAATGAATTGTGGAATTTGCATCCTGTATTTCTTCTCCTTTAGAAATATTTTAGGTCGTGTTCCCACTATAAACACGTGTGCTCGGACCTAGGTCCGAGTCCACATAGAAGTGGGCTCGGCCCACATTGATTTCGCGTTCTCACTGTCGCATTATAGTACTCCATGCCCTGCCAAACTGCCGATGTAGTATCGGTCCCACTTACCCGGATGTTTGTTCCTTACATTCTGTCCATGATAGTTTATTTTTGCAATATTGACTGCGTGTTCCTCGTGATACTTAAATGGAAACCAATAGGATTCTCTGATGAAATTTTAGTGAAAACTGTTTATTGTCGAACAAAAACATCGTCTTACTAGGTTATTCATTTTCTGATTCATTTTGATAAATTACAATCGTCGTGATGTGCGTGACCGAATCCATTTTTCAGATTTCATCGTAAACACGAAGTGTCTTGTTTATGGTTATGGATGTCGTCAGCCCGTCTGTTTTCGCCGCTAGCTCTTATCTCTAACAAATCTATTGGGAAGTATCGTGGTTTTACTTAATGAAATATTCATACAAATAGAGAAACTAATCAGAAAAATGTGTAATGTTTCAGGTATATTTGGTGAATTCATATAGAATAATACGGATTCTTTTGCGATAATTTTGTCCTTGCTCCCGTGTCCTTGCTCCAGCAGGCAGTGGTTTCCTCCTTTCCGCGTGAAGTGAGCCGGCCCACTTACGATGAACAAACGCGTTCCCACTGTGCATTTGTTACCAGACGTCATAGTACCGAGACTACCTAACTTAGGTGGTCTCGGACCCCTATCTCGGATATAGGTCCGAGCCCACTTAAAACGCGTTCCCACTATCCAGGGAATTGGGCTCGATTGTTAAGCATCGGTACCACGTCCGGTACCAAACACCCATAGTGGGAACGCGCCCTTAGGTAAACAGGCGGTAGCCTGGCTTTACTTTTAATTGAATAATTCAACGCTCAGTCATACAATGCCTACTCTCCTATATTTTTATCCTTCCAAAAATTCAATTTTTTTATGCCAGGATTGTTTCTTCGTGACCTCTCCCTCTCAGTATTGAATCGCTTTAGTTCGGTGATCTTTAGCTCGGTCTTGTGAAGCCTTATTAGGCGAGGCCCCGTCCTGTTTTGTTACAATATATATGATTAATTGGTTCTTCACATTGATCTTTCCTTCTCCTCACGATTCAATTGAACACGGTCAATTCCTCGGAGGAGAGTGCATGTGACATAGCTTGCTTCTATATAATAAGATTGTTTTAAAAAATTAGGGAAAGTTCATGGTTTTTTCCACAAAATTCAGAGATATTTGTTGAATTCCAATATAATTTAAAAGTTACAAATGACATCAAATATTTAATTGATTTCCTAGTATCACCCCACCAATGACATCATACAGTACCTTAGTTTTCTTGGTACTATCTTTTGGAAGTCTTTATACAGTGCAGTAGATGTGGGTGAACCTTATATTTGAAGAAAAATACCTTGTCAAAATTGTGTATAATAAATCATCAAACTTAGACCACACGTGTCTTAAACATCCTCCCAACTATCTGGGGACGCACCCACACTTCCAAGAAGTTTTAGTCATTTTGGACGTTTCTGATTGGCTAAGAAAAGTCCGGAACTCTATGAGATGTAACTTTCTGATCGGTTAAAAATAATATGAAGGGGAAGGATTATGAAGTTTGATAAGTATAAAAGAGCATGATATTTTGTGAAGAATCAGTCCAGTCCAGTTTGTGAGTACATCAGACCGTAAGCTTAAGTCTGATTGTAAAGTCTACGCCGACTATATTTTGGGCTCAAGAATGAGATGGTGATGTAGTAAATAAAACTAATTGCCAAATAAGCAAACTCGCTTTCGTCTGAGATGTGTTATTTGTGTATGGAAAAACCAGTTGACCGCTCGGAAACCACTACCGACGCCACACTACTGAATGACAAAACATATGCTCATGACACCCAAATAAAATGTTCAAACTCACATTATTTCTCTTCAAGGAAATTAACAGTTCAAATGCCTTCTGCTAAGAGAGAAATGAGGATCATCATCGTCAAACCTCAAACTATAGATTTAATCTATTACTCTTCTACCATCCCAATGAAATCTGGTCAGGCGGCGCATACATGTTTTTTTTCACAATATTTCCATTAGCATTTTTGAAGTATGGCAGACACAATAGGGGGCGCTGTTCACTGTGGGTAAAACCCGGGAAAATTCAAAAGGCCCTAGCAATTCTGTGCAGTCCCATCTGCCACACTTAAAAATGCTGCAAGTTAAAGGCACTATCAGTGATTTGCTAAATCGGAAAATCGAAAAAAATCATCAAAAATCTGAGTTTTGCTTGTTTGCAATAAGGATAGGTATCCTAACGTACCCTACAAGTGGCAAGACCAAAAGCAACCTAGTAAGGGCAAAATCGGACGTTTTAGTCATTACTGTCCGAACGGACACTTATTACTACACATAATTGAATGGAGATTCATAACTTTGAACACTGCTCTTTTCTTCCTTTTCTGTCAATTTTTCAGTTGGAAAAAATAACTTACGAGATTTCTACAGACTTATCCTTCGCTCTTTCTGCAAATTTTCAAATACTTTGACTCTCTTGGGTAAATCACTGATAGTGTCTTTAAATCTTGCAATATCCCTAGACAGGGACGTACACCTAAAAGGTCAAAGGTGACATAAGGGTCATAAAAAGGTCAAACTGTGTACACCTCAGACAAGTTTTGGCCGGGAGCTTTGAGCCAGTGATACTTTAGACTAAGTATGAAGGTAAGCGATCAAATGTGTGCAAGAGTAAGCAGGACATGAACTTGTTTGAAAAGTTATATCTAGGGATTGCTTGTAGAGACACACAGCGCCGCGCCGATGATGGCAACAATGACAACAGAATATGCTATGGCAGAATTTCCCCTTCTCTAATTGCCACCTCTCTGTGTAAGAAAAATACTTAACTTATAAATCGCATAGGTTTTTGCCAATACCAAATGCATTGCAATGTGGCTGTAACTAGTATTTTGTGGCATAAAATGAGGGTAAAAGTACGGGGTTTTTATTTTTAAGATATGAAATTTTTGGGAATCACACAATGAACTTATTGAGGTAAAATTTTCCAAAACTGGGTGCAATGTGTGGATTGACTCCAATACATTCTCCTGAATTAATAAATTCGTATTTTGAAATTCCCTCAACCAAAAACCTTGTTGCCATCTTGGACAGTTAAACCATCAAATTTTCTAATATCTGCATGATAAACACGATATTGAATATCCTCTAGGCCTCTCACCATGAGCTTATATATGCTCAATCTCACCAATGAACACAGCTGCAATGACGTGCATGCAAACTGGTCTTATGTGTGCTGAATATCACAATCAATCACCAGAGGGTGTATCATGTACACACTGGTGAATGAAAGTTACTGAACTGTGCCTGGAACTGGCTTTAAGTGGTCCATACCATACCTTGTAAGCTTCTTTTTTCAGTTCATCAACCCTATCTGCACAGCATATGGTAGCCAACGCAAAGAGGTCAAGGACTTCAATTATCTAGGGTTCCTATGTTGCCGACAGCAGAAAGACTTCCTGGTCACGAACAGGACAAGCTTGGATGCAGGCAAGAAGAACTTCACCACTTAGGCAATCTGGTGTATCTTCCAATTAACCAAGCGAAAATTCTTTAGAGCCTGTTGTAGAGAGTATATTGTTATATGGATCTGAGACGTTGACCATGAAGAAAGAGCTCAGGATAGACTGGATGGCACCTACACAAGCTCTATGCGAGTACAAACATATCCTGGCGTGAGCAAAAGACCAAAGCACAGATAATGGATATATCCCTCCAAGTTCATCGTCGGTTGCCCAACGCCTTGCACGATTTGCCGGTCACTGTCATCGTGCGATAAATCAAGTAGTCTCAGACGTCAAATGTTGGAAGTTACCATGCCAAAACAGGGGTCGTAGCCCCTTTAACTACATTATGTGATTGCTCGAGACATCCAGCCGGATCCATCTGACATCCCCATCTTAATGATGGACAGGGAAATTTGGCGCTACATGGTGATGAACAGCATCTCGGGTGCGGCCGTTAGATAGCTAGATCTTAGTACAAAAAAAGCTGAATGAGCTGCATAAAACCAGGTCGTGGTGTTGATCCTGTGTGCTGGGTATCACAACCATAATCAATCACCAGAGGGTGTGTCAAGTACACTGGTGATTGAAAGTCATGAACTGTGGCATGGGAACTGATGTTTAGGGCATATAAGTCACCTTGTAAGCTTCTTTTTTTCAGTTCATTCCTCTATTACAAAAAAAAGTGAAATGAGTGCATGAACCTGGTTTGTGTGTGCTGGTATCTAAACATATTCAATCAACAGTAACCAGAGGGTGTATCAAGTACACTGGTGATCGAAGGTTACGAACTGTGCCATTGGGAACGAGGCTTTGGTGGCCCATAACATCTACATTGTGTGTAAGCTTCTTTTTGAAGTCCATCCTTTTAGTTACAAAAAACCAAAGTTCAAATTAGTTTGTTCAGTCCATCAATGTGATGTGTTACATCACATATCTTAGAGAAGAGATCCCCAGCTTGACGGTAAGGTGGCCAGGCCACCCAGTGACATCGGTAGTTAGCGTCGGTCAGGAAGGTTCTGAGTGGACTTCAGTTCCTTTCGTACGGACGTTACTTTTGGGGTTGTGCTCATTTTGTGAAAATGAGTAAAGAAAAAGAACAGATATGATTAATAAGATGCAAAAATGAGTTGCTAGCTATTAATGTACAAAGTTGTGAGCAAGGGTTGATGAAGGCTGGTTGACAAGATGTGTATTGGTAAAGTAAGGTCTTGGTGTTTTGCAAAGATACAAAAAGAAGGTTTTCCATAAACCAGGTCACCCAAGGAAGTATTCATTATTGTTGCCACCAGCATAGCTGAATCCATGTGCATGAATCTGGGTAGGTAGCATAATTATGTAGCGGCCCCGCTTATATTCTTTTGAATATAGCGAGCCGAGAAAGCCTAGAAACTGCACAAATTAGTTTATGCTGGGATGGGAGAAGAATGCACATATTTGGCGTATGCGAAGGAAATATTGCGCACAGTACACATTAAGACTGTAGGCCTTGAGATCCGGATGGGTTAGATTGGCATAAGACACCAAAATGTCAAAAGACAGCATAACAGAAACAATAAAAAGGGGTTCCTAAAAAAAATTCTTTGTCAAAAATCATTTTCCCTATTTTAGCTTGTTGGGAACTCTGAACAAAGTAAGTACATGGAGTCATCATTTGACCAGTGCACCATCCCCTTGCAGCACATTAGGTGAGAGAAAGAAATGTGATGGAATACTGAGGCATTTGCCTAGTCTGCCCCTAGGGTTAGGCTTGGATAAGGGTTGGTTAAGATTATGGAAAAAAAGTATTGTCAGGCAAGTATGGTTGTACACAAATTTTCACTCACCTCTAGTTATCCTCTGGCAGCAGCAAGGTCTAATTCTGCCTATTCTGTTAGTTGTGGAACAGTTTGAGAGTTGCTGCCGATCCTCTAACTCTTCACCAGTCTATTGTTGTAATCCGCCAGTAATGAGATGCATCGTTACCAGTTGGACAAAGCTTCTGCGGCATCTTGTCTGTAAAAGGACAAATTTGCATTGGTGACGGTCAGAGCAGAGAGACAGAGGCATCTGGGAGAAGAATGTGCATTGTTCAAACAGCAGCCCTACTTAAAAAACACAATCTCCTCACAGAAAACAATAATCATGGGTTGTAGATGATTGTACATTCAATAGTTTATATTTTAATTTTCCAATCAATTTATGAAATCATCATTTACCCAATATAAATCATATGTATGTCTATATAATAACCTTTTATACTAGTTGAAGGTGTTTCTGTAACATGATCAGGTTTATCTGTCCACCTTCCCTGACTACAGTGAATTCAACAACCCTAATGGAATAAAGCTGTAAAGTTTGCTGAATTCATAATGGTCAGGGATGGTGGTCAGATTACGCAAACATCGCTAGTTGCACAGTGCTTTGGATAAATTGGTCCACTCAGGTGTGACATAGTAAGCACACAGATTTATAACCAAATTTTGAGAATGGATCCAGAATACTTGAGGGAATGAAAATTCTGCACTGGTGTATTATTTCACTTGCTAAGTTTTTCAAGGTCTGAAAGGCTTTGTACCTTGTATTTTTTCCAGCATGCTGATGTCCTGTACCTCTGGAGGTAACTTGGCAATCTTCTTCTCTTACAAGTTTTCATCACTGGAAGCGGCATTCTCCAACTCTCTCAGAGCTTTCACCAGTACTTCAGGCTGTTAATAAAATAACAATTCTGTTACTCTTGTTCATTTTGCTCCAACTTAGGAGTTTTGATGTAAGTTTCCCTGCATACCATAGAAAACAATATGAAAAATGTGGCAATTAAAAACATTGCCCTCCCTCCCAAAGATTAGCATGCCTGGTTGATTTTGAATCTGACTTTTCAATGAGAACACTTTACATAACCAAAATCAACAATGACTTCACTTGACCTGATGACCTTGACCTTATTTTTGTCAGTGAAAATTGAATTACAGTCCAAAAGTTTGTGTGTTTTGGTGCAATGAGCATAACCCAACATCTCTTAGGGAGTCACTTGCCTTCCTCACCCTAGTCTCATTCCCAAAGGGGTTTGGGTTCCTACCTCATAAACCAACCATCTAGTTACAGCCTGCTACATTGCCTTTGTCATTGGCCTGTTTCAAGGTCGAATTCAACTTTTTTGTCAACCAGGGGTCCATTTTTCAAACACCGAGGATCCAGGCTTTCGTTTTTGTTTCCTGTGTGTTGGAAGAGTATAGAATTTAAGAAAAATAGGTTCTGGAGCTTAATCTTTTCTCCTTTATTGCTATTTTTTATCACAAAGTTTGAAACTTGAGCAATTTTGATGAAACAATACAATAATTTAATAGAAATTTATTTTAACTACCAAAAGGAAATGAGACTTTGTCCTAATCATTTATTTCACATATACATTTTTTGCAGTCTGCTGAAATATGAACAGTTAAGCTTAAATTTGGGCCATTTTATAACACTTTTTACCTCGTTTTGGTGGCCAAACACGTTTTTGACATAAAAAAAGTTGATTTTAAAATAAAAAACAATAGTAGAGTAGGGAAATTTTCCATAGATTAATTCCTCCCTAGTTTTGGTATAGATATGTGTGTGAATGCCAGCAGATCTCACTCAATGAATTGCAGATAATAAAACTTTATGTGTTTGTGCTGGACTTGACATGTTAACGGAATTTGAACCTAAAATCACTATTTTGGGCCACTTATTAAAAGCACAAAAAAATTTTTAAGCTTTACAAGGAAGTACTATGACTACCGCAAGTAAAAAAATGTTTTGTTCGACCCTAATGCCTTTCCAATGTTCAAAGTGGTTGGGTTTGACCCGATTGCTTTTTACTGCTTGGCTGGACGGTGAACAATGTCCAATTGTTAACGGAAGTCCCATTTTTGAAAAACATACTAAAACTGATACACTTCAAATTAACTTTTTCATTCACAGCCCATGCACAACTTTAAACATACTATAAGACATAAGTTGCAGACCTATTATTTACAAGATATTACAACTAATGTGGCTGGACGTGACAAATCTACGTCACGTCCTGCCATTTGAACGGAAAACTTCTCATTGGTAAAGCAAAGACACCTTGTAAGTATTCAAACTATATATAATTAGGGGGTGGGGGGGGGTGAGAGTATAGTGAAGTACTCTTTTAAAATAAGTCTCAAAAGATGGAATCATTTCATATTCAGAATACCTTCTGCCATAATGGTTGACGTGACAAATTTGGTTGAACGAAAAATGTGAACAGATTAATTAGTTAACTAAGTAAGTTTTATACCAGACATCTACTTTTTTGTATCTATATCTTGAATGGTCATTAATGTATAAAAAATTAAATACCACAATATTAATCTTTTGGTCTATCTGGGTATGAATGATTACTGAATGCCAATGTGAACGGAAAATGTGTTGAACAAGGAGTTAATTAAGTGAACTAGTAAGTTTTATAACAAGACATCTAAGGTTTTGTATCATATATCTTGAAGGGTCCATAATGTAATAAAAAAATGAATACCACAAAAACTCTTTTGGTTATTCTGGGATGATACATGAATTATGAATGCAAATGTGAAACGGAATGTACGTCTCGGCCAAACTGTGACATGTTCAAAGTCCCTTAAAATTGCTTTTCACTACTTTTGTTTTTACATGTTGAAAAGCCTCATCGAAATATTTCAACAAAAAGTTTAAAACAATTTTCAAACACGAGGGATCAAACAGGGTTTTAATGGCAGTGAAAACAAACATACATGTTTTTCAGGTTGACAGCTTGATTGGACCAGATTTTGACCATTGGGGGCCCGAGTGTCCCCTTAATACAAAGAGGAAGGAACTTGGTTAAAGAACACTATCAGTGATTTGCTAATCAGCAATCGAAAATCATCAAAATCAGATATTAGCAGTCGTACAGTACATGTAATCCTAACTACCCTGCAAATGATAAACCATAACAACCTAATAGGACAGATCGGAGCTTTAGTATTACGTCCGAACGGACACTTACTACAACACTAATTGAATGGGAAATCGTATCGTGACCTCTTGGGTTTTCTTCCTTTTCTTTCAATTCTACACTGGAAAAGGTAACTTATGAGAATTCTACAGACTTAGCCTTCACTTTGAAGCTTATTCCTGCAAATTTTTCACATATTTTTCAATCACTGATAGTGTCTTTAAGATAGCTGTGACGGTAGTCCTTGTAGGGATGCATAAGTGCAACTACCCACAATGATATTCCAGGCCTCTCTATTGTAAACAGGGGGGGTGGTCCCAAAGTGAAAATTGCTAAAGTTGCAATCTACCTATGGAAACAGGCCATTGGCCAGTCAATTTCCATCATTTGTAGTAAGTAACACCATTATTTTTCCTATGGCAATAGCTACATAGCTTAATCCTAAAGTGCACCATCAATTTGTTACTATCGAACAGCGAGTGTAGTTACTATTGCAGTGGCGCCGTACCGAGGCAGTCGAACAAAGAGGGTGCTAAAATTTCCAAGTCGTCCTGCCAGAAGGGGCAAAATTCGTATATGTCATCCCGGTGAATTGCTCCAATTAAGTCTGATTTGACGACAATGCACGCGTTTTAGCGCGTGAAAAATCAAAAATTTACTTTAAGTTTGCACAAAGTTAGGTGGAATTGGTCAAAATGCCGAAAAAAAGAGGGGTGAAAGGAAATGATATTTTGGGTCAATATGGTCCCGTTTTTTTTTCGAGCCAGAGGGGGCACTTGCCCCCCTCCCCGGTCGGTAGCCATGATATTACTATGGGGTATAGCTACAGAGTGAACCACTTGTGCATGGTCTATATCTGCATCTACATTTTTGCCACCTATTAAGCAACCTCAGAGTAGCCAAAAAGGTAGGTTACTGCAAAAGAGATTATGTCAATGTACAACCTATGTGTATTTTGGAGGACTCCTTTGAGTTAGAAGTGAAAATGAAAATTGCGAATAATTGTGGTATGTCTTTTCAAAATGGCATGCTGGCAAACAGGATATATAAATCTCCAGTGTGTCAAGATCACAATGTACATTATTCTTTGCACTCTCCCAGTTTACTATGTTGTTTTATGGTCCTTGCAAGCTGAGGATGCCATCATGCCATGAGTTGCAAAAACTGTCACGTGATATTTTAAGTGTGTTGGGGCTGAGTAATTAGACGAGCAATGGGTTAAATCTATTGCCAGCAGGTTTGATTGCGAGACTCGAGCCCAATGTGACCCAGCAGCCAGCACCAGTAAATGAGGCCTTTGCGGTGAGATGAAATTGAAAATTGAGATTTAAGTACATCCCTATTGTGCAGGTTTTTAAAAGGATTAAATGAGACCCTAATACCATATAGGGTATGCTGTTATGAAGTTGTGGTAATAAGTCAAGGATCATGCTACACAACTTTATAAAATACAAATTCAAGGTCAACAAAGAACTTTACATTATGTATCAGGTGCCCTTAAAAAATCGAATTTTGCCCTGATTAAGCTTCCATCAAAAAGACATCCATCTGAAAAGATTAACTGAGAATGTTTTTTGGTACAAAAAATTTGAATTTTAATTTCAAAACAACAATAATAAAAAAAAGAAAAAAACTAAAATTATATTAATATTAACAAATCAAAAATCACCTTTTTCTCTCTTTAAAACATTTTTGTAGCTAATAACAGGTAAGGAAAACTCTTGAGTTGTTAATCTATATGAATTAACTATTATGACACAATGTTGGGTGCCTCAAAATATCTTGTTGCAACTTTACGCATTATTACCAGGTGATTGAAGGAGAACATCTATATTTTACACACAATAAATGACACAGAATAAAAAAAAAGACCAAACTACGGGATGAAGGAGGATCATATCAATATGAGAAAAGGGGGGGGGATTTAACCCCTCTGACTATTTTTACCTGTAAACAACAAATTGGCAATTGCCACAAAGAAGAACATCATTAATCATGTTGGGTCCAGGAGATGGCTTTGCAAAATTAGATGTTGACCAATGACAGAAAACTCAGTACTTGCAACCAGAACAAGCTTTCCTTCTACAACTATGCAGGTCTCAAAGGGACAGTGTGAACCTTGAAATTTTTCCGATCTATTTTGTTGTAAAAACCTTTTTTGTGCCCAAAATTTAATTATGGGATGTAAAAGTATACAATTGCTAGAACGAAAATTGGAGATTTTTTTTGGGGGGAAAACCAATGATGGCATCAGATTTAATGTAAAACTTTTCCGTATGTTGAGAAAAATACGAAAAGAAAAAACATGCATGAGTTTGCCCAAATTTCAGGACAGCATAACAAAAAACAATTTGAATTTTCATGATTTTTATGTTATTTTAGGAACAAGACACATTTGTCTGGGGACGTTTTTTCATTTTTTATTAAATAATAGAGCTACTTTTCGAAAATAAGGAAAAAATGTCAAAAAAAGTGGACTTTTACTTTTCTTTTCCAAAATTTGAGCATAGATTGGGAGAATATCTTTAGTTAGAAATCGAAAAATGAAAAATGAGAAAAACCCTTCCTTTAGAAGAGACCGATTGCTATCGTAGGAAAGTTAAAACCTTACCTTTTAAAGTCGGTTATTTTGGCGTATCTTGTCTGAAAATTTGCCAAATTTTGCAAAAATTGAAAATTGAGGAAAATCCGTGTTTTAGTAAAAAAGTGACTTTTAGCCATTCAAAGCTGTCTCTTTCTCACATAACTATCTTTGAACTTCAAAATTGAGTATGTTGTTTGCAAGTGATTGAAAATACATCTTTAGCACTATTGAATCAAACATATTTTGTCTCTAATTCCAGAAATTAGAAGAAATTATACTCACCAAAAATTGTGAGATTGTTCTATTTTAGGACATATACTTACGAAGATCCAACTAGTGCATTTTTTGTGCTCAAAAAAAGCCATCAGACACCCCTTATGCGACATTAAAAATTTTTGGTGCGCCCATGCCCAGTAGCGGTCCCACGCTAGCATACGGTACGCCCATCACTCTTGCCACTGGCAGCAATGTCATTTGCTTCATTTGTACCTTCACCAGGCTCCACATTGCGCGGGAAGGGCCTGGATGAGGGTTACTATATATAGTGGATCATTGAGTAAGTATATACATGTATAAAATAGAACAAGCTCACAATTTGGTGAGTATATTCTATTTTATCCATTTATCACATTAACGAAATGATCAAACTAGTGCATGACTGCCGCACTGGTCACTAGGTGGAGGAAGTGGAGCCGCGTAGTCGCAGTTGCTGCGGGGGTTCCACGCCATGTGAATTCTATGGAAAAAGGGCTTGGGAAAAAAATTTAAACAATTTTGCCCCAATGTACATTCCAATATACATATATCATGGATAGGCATATAGCACCTCTATGTCGAGCATAATATACAGTTTATATAGTATATATATTATATATATACCGGCATTCCTCACCTTATGAGCAAATGGTAATGATGCTTAGCATCCTTCCTCTACTCATGGCTGGTTTTGGCCACAATTTTACGAAATAGTAAAGGGACATCTTATACAAACATTCTGGAACGTTGCTATGCGTCCTCCATCCTGTGCTTCCAAAAGCCTAGTATGTTAACTCTTAAGTGAAAAAACCCAAGATGTTGCCTAACTTAAAATTCCATAAGCATGCGGGTTAATGGCGAGGTTACTGACCAGGGACGAGGCTTTCACTTTAAAAGGGTCAGAGATGATCGCAGGAAAGTGCTGCGGGTGTAAGGTAAGTGATGAAAAAGTTGGTCAGAAATTGAGGAATCCATTAGATTTCTTAAGAAGGTAGAGAGGAGGTAAAAATCTGGAAGGGCTCCGACTGGCCACCGATGTTTATTCTCAGGATCACCAGTACCGCTAGGAAGTATCTGGAAGAACTGTAGGCCGAGGTATAAAATCGAGTGACTGTGTTGTGGCTTAAATCCAGAAATACTTTACCATTACCGAAGAAAGAGCCGATCCGCGAAATGCCCGCATCGAATCCGAGTACGTGTATTAAAGGTTGGCCCGATTGTAGGACCCTAAAAAAGTGAAACTGTCTGACAAAACCAACCCAGATCCCCCCAGAGTCGCGGGTGTTTATGTATTCTCAAACTGACAATAAGATATCTATTTGTGTCTGTTCTCTAACATTAAATAGCGCCCTCATATCATCTACTATTTTTTCAGAGGGTGATGTACCAATGATTCGAGCCAGTGGAGATGTAACGTAGATCCGAGTGCGAGTTAGTCACGTCGCCAACACAAGTTATGGGGATCAACTTAGAATTTCGTTCACCAGACGCGAAGGTGTCTCTACTATAGTAGATAATGGAGGGTGGACTTCCTTCTAGCATGAGCCAAGGAGGCAGCTTCTACCGAAAAATCCTTGCATTAGAAGGCGAGCTTGAGAAAGGCTTACACAGTCAATATAGAGATTTTATCCTAGAAAGCGTCACTCTATCGATTTCTATTACCAGCAGGTTTGCCTTAAGGGAATCGATTCTCGGTGATCCTCTAATAAACTGACCAGCCTTAAAATCCAAACCTTACGTGACCAAAAGGGGCTATAAGCAGCATCATGCATGACGTTGATTGCGAAACACTTGCCAGAAATTAGCAATCAGATTGACCAAACTTATAATAAAGCAGTCTCTCACCAAGCTTCAATGTCCGCCAGCCACATGTTTCATAATTGCAGTATGTGGGAGTTTGAAAGAGTCATGCTTGCAAACAGATTCGACTATGGCCTGGGTAATCTAGAAAAATCATCATGAGTAAATCTGACTGTTGAAATGCCACCTCACAGTAGGATTCCGAGTAAGCTATCATATTGGCTGACTTTCCCCTGGAAAAAAACTGTCTACGAAATAGTTGATTACTCAGGGAGATGTTCCGCCTGCAGGGTAATAAAATGATTCTGGCAACAAGTGAGGTGGCGGATATTAATCATAGTACACATGAGGATACTCTTGTTCCTCTTGGTGGTTAACGTAGGCAAATACAGTGGAATAATCGGATCTGATTTTCACCGGTGTCCCAGATACGGCTCTTTGGAAGCGCCTTTAAAGTTGTAACACGAGCGTTAGCAACGCTAGTACATAAGTGGAGCTTTCTTATAATATTGACCACAATCCTTAATTTGTGGGACATCATGCAGGGCTTTCTAACCGGTCTTCGAAGAATCTGACGTAAATTATGACTTGGTGTGGAAGTTTCTTTGAAATTACCTTCCCCCATAAGGACCTTAGAGTTGCTAAACCATCGTAATTACTTCACAAACTTAGGATTCAAAGGACATTGGTGATATGGTCTGGCAGTGTCTTAGTAGAAACTCCGATAGGTGTAGCTGGAAAAAGTTACGACCACAATCTGCCCAGGAAGGTTTAGAAGGTTACCAAGCTTGCCATCAATCCTAGCAGCAGACCTAGATGAGCATGGAGATGTGATGAACTTCGCTTCATAATGAGCAGGATGCAATTTTTTAAAAATTCTGCAATCTATCTTCAGTGGAAAAGTTTGAATTTATCAGATCTAAGATTGCTCAAGAAGAAACCCAGACTTAGACTCGGAAGAGGTTAGAAATCTTAAAGGTAGTCATGGAACCAAGTTCCTTCACCATCTTATAACCCAATGTTAACTAACGATCAGACTAGACTAGTTCGGTGCTACAATCAAGCAGTCGTCGAAATAGACGAAGATCTGGATACCCCTCTTCTAGTATGTGTCTATTGCCGCTGTTCTACTAATCTTGTAAAGTAATGGGGAGCAAGCAGTAGACAAAGACCGAATGTCAGAACTCGAAAACTGGTAAGATGGGTTGTCGACTTGGAAGCGAAGCCATAGCTTATGATGAAAAACTGGAACAAGGATGTAAGAATCCTTAAGTCTATAAACGTTGTGCCGAACCAGCACTAATACAACTCCTAGATAACAGCTGAATGAGTTTTCATTTTGAAAAGTCTCGGACGAATAAATCTGTACAGGGAGTGTAAGTTGAAGATTGATTAGAGTTCTCCTGTTTCATACGGATCTAGGAAGAGTAGAACCTTCCATAGATTTATAATTGGAAAAAGATTTTCCTTTTTCCTAAATAACTCCTTCACTTCATTCTAGAATCATAGCCTTTGAAGTCTCTTTTGGCATAGGAGTAGAACAATATCTGACTTTCATCGTCGGACGAGTGGTAAACTCTGAATGGTAACCTTCTGAGAAAGTCTGCAGAACACGATGATCTGAGGATATCGACCGCTACGCCGGGAAGAATGGCTTTATACGCCCCCACTGGGGTCATAGGTAAGTAGGAATCAGTGAACCTTCCTCACCTCGCCCACACATCATACCCTCTAAGACTGGAGTAGAAGGAATAACTTCTATAATGTCTGGAGCCTCTACTAGTTGAATTTTTGCTGCCTTAAAGTCGTAAATCGACTTTCGCGAAAGAAGTCTGTTTCCTCTGTGGCAGAAACTAGTAAAAGTGAAGCCCTTCTCTGGTAGCCATAATAAAAAAGGTTTAAGTCCCTGAAGAAACCTTCGACTCCAGGTGGTTAATTTCTTTGACAGCTTGATCTACAGCTTGCACTATCCTCTTCATTGAGAAGCCTAATCTATATCACTGCTCTCCAAAGAGATCCTTATCTCACGAGAATTTCAGAGAACCTCTTTTGCTATAAGGTTCAAAGCATCAACGGCATTCTTTCGTCCGATAGCAAACTTTGAAAGCTCTCACATGAACTTGATGAAGATCTGTCATAGAAAACGAACATCTCTCACTAGCTTCTTAAGACAGGCCCACAAGAGCTCCACAAACTGCTCAAAGATGACTTTTAGATCAGTAAGGCTACACTCTTGTACTCAAACCATCACGGCAATCTGTACCAAATTTCGAAGATTACCATCTTACATTCGTTCAATGAATCCTACTGCCATCCTATTCCATATTATACGTAGAATAACCATCTTCAACTCCAGCTGGATGGGCATGGTCTCTGCTTCTTTTAATTTTACCCCATGACCTTTCCATATTATACGTAGAATAACCATCTTCAACCCCAGATGATGGGCATGGACTCGCTAAGTAAAGTCTTCCCATCAGACTTCAATCTAATCCCCCGCAAAGATTGTGAAACCAAAGGAAACTTTGAAGAACTCGAAATTTTCCTCACATGTATGGAATACTCAGGAATCCATTTGAGAAGGGGAGTCTTTTGATAACTTTTCCAATAGACTTCTGAACTTCATCAATAGTCTGCTAGATCCGCAAGAATAAGAGGCCTTCACCCACTGTTTCATGTATGTTTAGCTGCTGAAGCAGAAACTGTAGACAAGTATCTTGAAGAATAGTCGAAACACATTTCAACCCTCGATGAACCAAAACAGCTGACGAGCCAGAACAGGAATTATGAAATAGGTACTTTTTCAAGACGAGCCGACATCGGATAAGCGCACCAACAATCTGGGACCTTCTTTCACGTTTTGGGTATCCTCTACAAAATCAGAATCCTTTTACACCCCAATTTCACCATTGCGCTCTACACTGGTATTACTATCGACTAGAAAGTGTCAATTAGTGGAGTAACATTAGCCCATATTGGTTGAGTAGTCTCAGAAATCTCAGCTTGAACTGCAATAGGAAGAGGAGCTGTCCCTGAGGTAGGCTCATAGTTGTGATGAATCATAAGAAATGAGTCATGAAAGAATAAACACTTCCGATAGTTATTACTTCTAAAGATATCATCATACCTACCACTTTAAGTTGTCCCGCTTCACATCGGGGAAGGCAGACATACTTTACCGCAAGCTATAGATTTCTTAACACTACATTGAAAGAAATCATCATCATTTACGTCTTGATTTCGAAAAATCATAGACAACATTCAACTTGAACTCTTATAAAAGAGTCACTAAAGAGGCTATGTCATTGTGCCAGAGGAACGTTCCCGCCGGAGTGAAAACTGCCTGCCTAATACATAATCGATCTGAGTATCTTTAGTAATAAAGATCTGAAAAAGTCATCACTATGTTTTGATCCAGAATATACCTCTGATCATAGAACTTGGATCCCCGCCGTGAAGAACTACTCTGAAGGAGCCTCTAACTTGCATAAATATGGCGAAAAATCTTGATGTCTTTTCTTGCTACTCGAATGAAACCCTCTCGGCGGAGTGGAGAAAGAATTCTTAATATAGAGCTATCTCTGTACGGAGAACGCCAACTACTATCACAGGGATATCTCTCCGAAGACTTGCATACTAAAACACAACTCTGAAGTTCGAGCGGCGTCTATAAGTAACAGAACAAAGTAATCTTTAAGATCTTCACCTTCCTGGTACATATGAGTGAACGGGAGAGTAGGAACTTTCTGAAAGCACGATGAACTGCTAGACGCCTGACTAGACTGGTAGGAAGACGGAGAATGAACGGTTTAAGATTTGTAGACAACGTCCCGATGGTTGACTAGATAAAAGAACGGTTGGTTCTAAGGAGGAAAGGTAGAAGCGTTTACATCCGGAGAACAATGGTGACGGCCCGACGGTTTGCTCGACGGAAGAACGGTAGAAGCACTTTCAACAGAATAACCACGGTAAAAGCCCGGCGATCGGTTAGGCAGACGGACAGGCTGACTGTAAAAAACTGTACTCCTGAAAAGAGGCGGAGTAAGAATATTCTCTTCTTGAATAAACACTTCTGCACGACACTCTACTTCCTCGGAGCAGTGGAGGAAAAGCTCGGACTCGTGTTGAAAGAATATATAACTCCACTAGCGCGTAGAAAATTGGGACTCATTTTCTTGTATAAACTAAACTCATGACCCGTCAGAAATTAACCAGTAACATCGGCTGTTCTTGCAGTACTAGAAACGAGTTAAACCACGGGACGTGAAGCCGTTCGTCAAGTAGTAGAACAGACTATAGAATTATCAGGAAATCATAATTATTTCTAAAACATCATCACACAATGCTATCGAGCCACCACGAAAAAGCCTCCGGTCTTAGGGGTACCACCGGTACCGGTGTCCAATTCTCTATCAAAAAATAGGTATTAACAATGGCCGGTGGACTCTATTGACTGCTACCACGTGGCTTAACTCAGACAATATTCATATGCATCACCACGGATGCACGGTGATAGCGGCTTATTATCTAATGGCTTCTACGGAGATATGTGACAGCCCGATGCTAACGTATTGAGAATCATAATCGGACGGGCAAGTATCTCAAAGTTGAATACAATGATTCGCAGCTGGATAACTAAAGGGTAGATAGCCGTGAAGCCGTCGGTCTTACCGGTATCACCGGTACAATAACCAGTTTGATTACTGTTAAAATTGTAGAGCGGCGGCATGTCGGACTACTCAATCGTTGATAATCTTCCAATTCAACATGAATGGAAGGAGGGATAGATTAGCCGTAAAAAGTAGCACTTAATCCATCTGATTTCACATAACAAGGCCCTTTTAGCCATAAGAAGATAGTGGGGCTGGGCGAACTTGCCCTACAAACTGTTATGTAGCCTCTGCAACCACGGTATAGTATCGCCTGGAGACTCTAATCAAAGGTAGATCTTGATTGGTCTGGAATTGGTAGGAATATTTGGGTAGATCTTCGCTGGTCGCTGACACGGAGGGAGATGCCCTGGTCGGAGATGGGAACGTGTAGCCTTGGCCTTAAAATCATCTTGTCTTTCGCTACATATACACATCCAATTTCGTCCAAATACTTCTGGATTTCCAATTCTGACCATAATGGTGTATTTATATCCAGGTCCTTCTCTTGAACAATAACAGCACTTCACACCACAGTTCGAGGGTTCTTGTCTTGTCTTCGAAGGAACTCGTACACTCAAACATCTGCGGAGTGGCACGGTGGAAGACATCTTTCGGCAACATCAAAAGTAAGACGAACATGCAGCGGATGTTATATACCGTAATTAAACCCGTGCGGAGAACCTGGATATCCAAATGTGGAATAGGATAAGGCCAAGGAGACAAGAGGACGAGACAAGACAGACGCAGGGCACCCCCCCCCGAAATTTGAGAAGAAATTAGGAGATTCATCGGACACGGATGGAATACGCTGAGAAAAACAGATGACCTGGTTGCACCGTGAGGGGCTATAACAAGGGCGAAAGAGGAAAATAAAATAATGCAAGGGAGCAGACACGAGGACGGGACAGGTCCCCAACAGCCCTGGCGGTAAAAATTGTGGACTTACCAAAGGGGGAGCTAACTGGGCAAGGAATAAGCCCATAAATACCCGCAGTACGGAGCGACGCGAAACACGGCCTGAGGATGCGGGGCAACATGTGAAGGGATTAATACATAATATTATATCAAAATTTCCGAATTCTGATATTCCGAATTCTGAACTTACGAATTCTGATCCTCCGTATTCCAATCTTGAAACATCTTCACAAACATCAACCAGCACGTCAGCCACCAAAGCTCCGATGAACAATAGTTGTAAAACATCTTCCAGATGCGATATATAAAAATATGTCTCCAATAAATAGGCGATAATGGGGAAAAACTTAGTATAAATATCCCAATAAAAAGTCAACCTGGTGCCCCAAAACTGAGACACAAAAAAGAGCAAAAGATCTGGATGCAGTGGCGATAGTGATGGGAGTTACCCGATGCTAGCGTGGGACCGCTACTAGGCATGGGCTCACCGAAATTTTTAATGTGGCTATAGGGGTGTCTGATGGCTTTTTTGAGCACAAAAAAAATGCTAGTTGGATTCTTTCGTAAGATAAAATGGATAAAATAGAACAACTCAATTTTCTGTGAGTATAGGAAAATGATTACCCTTATTAAGTTAGTACTTGTAATGCCATAAATAAAGAATCTTTACAAACCTCTAAACTATGGAAGTGAACAAAAAGTTTGACAACAAAAGGAGATTGAAAAACCATGGTCGGGTGTGGCCGCATCCTGGCTTGATCTGAATCATATGTTTTTAGGACAGACACATTATTGGTTATACGACATCCATTGTAATACATTCTTCCAGCCTTACTGAGACTGCCCCAGAAATTGGGAAACAGGCAGTTTGAGCGCTTTGAGTCCCAGGAACCTCCATCTTAGTTGTAGTAACTGTCAGGAATTGTGTGGAAGTTTCTTTCTTCCTCTTACATATGTGAAGTCCATGCAAATATTATTTGTGAGATAAGACATTGATGCGAAGTGACACGCAATAACGCCCCATGCCAAGTCAGGGCCCCTACTTACCTTACAGTTCCTTAGAATGGAAACCATAAGAGAGGGTTTGCAAGCTGTGAAGCACTCTAAAGAGAAAGCAATCACTTCTGCTCTGTGTCAAGTCAATAAACCTGTGTGGGTCATCAAATCAACTCAAATCGCAGATGAACAGAGAGGAACCTCAAATCAACTCAAATCTCGGAGCACAGACCAAACTTAGTTTTTCATTTCCACTCACTGAAAAATTGGTAAAACTTGCTCATTCACATTCACTCATTCTTGGGAATAGGACCAAATAGTATTAACACATATGTGATAGTAACATGAACTTGAGCTTCAAATCTTTAGCGTATTGGTTATTTACTCTGCACCAAGCATGACAAGTGTCAACATTAAAGTGAATGTTCATTGGCTATTGAGTAGGTAGAATCCCCACAGTATTTTTCATAACACTACCCGTGGGCTCTAGGCCCTTTCACACAGATAGCCGACACTCACTCTGAAAAATTCTGATAGAAACTACATGCCAAGAATTGTGGTGAATGTGTTAAAAAGTCATATATTAAGTGTTGTGTCAAAAAGCACCACTTGCAATGAAATTTTTTTTTTTCTTTTTTTTGAAAGACTTCCCGGCAGTAACACACCTCTGTAGCAACGTGCCACCCTGAGTGTGTGTGTCCTTTGCCAACAGAAACAACAAAATATTTCACTGCCTGTGTCACCATCCATACTCCACAGTCTAACGGTATTATCCTGCAAGCAAATGTTAACAATTGTGAAAAGTTGTCAGATAATATAGTGAGAATTTAGAGGCTACAAAAAAACTACACCCAGTAATATTTAGTAAAAAAACATGATGAACGCATTATTACAATTTACAAAGTTGGTCAGGAAAGGTTTCAACATTGCCAGAAAACAAAACAATGACACAGCAAATTCTTCACTACACACTATGAAAATGTGAAATATATACGAACAGTTTGAATTGCTCACAACATCTTCCATTTTTCATGCAAAGTACCAAAGATAAGCGTTGGTCCAAAAGAGTTCTATGAAAAAATTGGAAGGCTGAGGACAATCTGAAATACTTTAGCAAGGGTTATTAATTACAATACAATCTACAATGTCTTTTAAGTTTGAAAATGGGTTTTTCAACAAACTGTATGCACAATATTTTTCGTTTGAGTGATCGATCCTTACTACAGTGAATGTAAGGTAACTTGTCTATTTAGAATAGTGGCTTTAAGATTCCTTTGTTCACTGGTTTCATTAAAATCAAATAAAAGCAGGATTTACATTGAAATCTTCTATAATGCATAAAATTTAGTAGATGAAAGAAATTTAAATAGGAGAGTGGCAAGGCTAAAATATTACAGCCACCTTTTTTCTCCACCTGAGCTCAACTCAACCAACCTTGGAGCAACTAGCCAGCATGAGTCCCCTCTTGACACATCCAACTCCAGCACTATGTCAGCGTGGGAACAGGAAGGATTGACGATAGGTGACGCAAAACCTCAAACACCGGATCTGTCAATGGTGCTGGCCACTGCGATGTGGCTGCCTCTTCACCATGATTCACGCCAGTACCTTTCGTGGTAGCCCACAAACTGAAAAGGATATGCAGAATTTTATTTTTCAGGATAAAGTAAAACTAAAAAAAAGATTTGTATAAATCATTCGCCACACAACAACCCTGATACACTCAAGTTTTTAATGCTAAGGCCCCCCTATTGTTTTTCACTAAGATTTATTAATTGAAAATTGGCTGCTTATATTGTCAAAAAAGGACTTAGCTTGAAGTTCATGCTATGATATGATGGATCAGGTATGTTCATGCTATGAACATATAGAGGGTTGACATATCAGAAAAGAAGCCTTGAACTCAAAAACGCTTTGGAAATGTGATGTTTAATATTTTCTAATAAGCAAATCTATTCATTATCCACCAAAATGTAACACATCGCATCAAAGCTCATATATGGTACTGTAAGCAAAGCATATATAAACTTTAGTAAACACAAACAATGTTTAATTATGACAGCAGATTAAAGAAATTCTTTAAGATTCTTTGAAGTCTGCGTTACATCCTTCTGATGGTAACTGAAAAACAGTTATTCCAAAAAACATTATGTTTTATAAATCATCTAACGAAGCCTGATTTCCTTTCAATGTTGACTTGAAAATCTGCAGTTTCCCTTCTGAGAATGGAAAATGCCCCCAAATACCATTAATAACCACCCCTAAAAGGAGAAATGGTCTCGACCAGTGACCCCAGGTCCCACCCACCCTGTCGACCTTAGCGCTCCCTTAATTCCGTTTTTGCTCAAGCCCACCGGACGCGCGTACATATTAAGGCGTGGGGAGGGCATGGAAGTGGGACAGTCAACTTGGAAAGGAAATCAGCTTCAGTTAGATGATTTATAAAACATAATGTGTTTTTGAATAAATCATTACATGAACTGATTTCCTTTACACCAATGTTGACTGAAACAATGCATAAACCCCCGTTTGATGAATATTTTCAATCAACACAGACTAAGCACACTCAGTCGGGGAGTGGAGCATGATATTTCAGAGACAGTCCACAGCATGCAGCCAAAGGCGACGGAGACTGCACTAACTATAAACATAAAGAAACAATTTAGGACTAAAGGCATTAACATAAAAAACAGGGACATAGATGCTCACCGACAACGGAATACTCCGGGGCAAGCGTCATAGTCGGTAACGGATGGGAGACGTTATGAAGTTGCAGTAGGAAATTAGTGTTGTTTCTGGAGGAGTGCCCTCGCAACGTTCTATTGG